>JAAIIK010000302.1:634551-645181 GCA_014706435.1 Silurus glanis
ACACTGGCGATCAAAATTAGAGAACAATTTATAAACAATTGAACAATTCTGAAATAATGTCATCTTCACTGCTCAACAGTTGAAGGAGTTTTTGTCCTGTCTATACCATGCTACCAGAACACCTTTTCCACAAATTAACTAAGGCATTTAAAAAAAAAAACCATTATTTTGCAGAAAACACACTGATCAAAATTAGAGAACACTTTCAGATACCTCCCAGTTATTGGTGTTAATCTGGTACCTGGTGCTAATTTCCTTGATTATCTGTCAACCCCTATTTAACTGGCAGCCTAACTTCCAGTTTCACTGACTCTGCAAGATGGTGGGCCGTTCTAAAGTGACTGAAAGCCTCCGGCAGCAGGTTGTCCAGATGAAGGCCAAAGGGATGACCTTATCAGCCATAGCAAGACAAGTCGGTCATTCCAAATCTGTGATTTCAAGAATATTGACTCTTTACAACATCACAAACTCATTCAAGTACGCCAAGAAGTCTGGTCGTCCACGGAAGACAAATACAAGAGAGGACAGGATACTGCGGAGGATCTCAATGGGCAATCATTTCCACACTGCAGCTGGAATTGCTCACCAGTTCAGCGCTGAACAGGGTAAGGATCTGTCTCGTCATACAGTGTCTCGACGTTTAAGAGCATTTGGACTGAAAGCCCACTCTGCAGTGACCAAACCTCTCATTAGCAGAAAGAATCAAAAGGCTAGACTAAGCATGATGTGTGGACAGAGGAGAACTGGTCCAAAGTTCACTTCAGTGATGAAAGCAAGTTTAATTTATTTGGGTCCGATGGGAAACATTATGTTCGGCGACAAACTGGAGAAAGACTGAACCCAAAGTGTGTAAAGAAGTCAGTGAAAAGTGGAGGAGGAAGTGTCATGGTTTTGGGCATGTTTTCTGCCGCAGGAGTTGGGCCTCTTATACAGCTACATGGCAGAGTGAATGCAAATGTTTATCAGAACCTTCTTCAACAATATATGGGTCCTTCCCTGTGTTCATCACCCAGTCAGCCCACAGTGTTCATGCAGGACAACGCTCCATGTCACACAGCAAAACGGGTAAAGCAGTTCCTGGAAACTGAAAACATTGAAATAATGACATGGCCTGCCCAGACTCCTGATCTCAACCCAATAGAGAACCTCTGGAAAATCCTTGGTGACAAAGTTATGGCCAAGAAACCCACTACAGTCACCGAACTGTGGAGGAGACTGGAAGAAGAGTGGACCAAAATCACACCAGAGCAGTGTGAGAGACTAGTGCTGTCCTGTGGCCGCAGATGTGCTGAAGTCATTCAGAGCAGAGGCCTGTACACTTCCTACTAATTGCTGACTGTTGTAACCTTCAGAAAATTATGTTGTAATCTTTTTCCATGCTACAGTCATTGTTGTTCTCTAATTTTGATCAGTGTGTTTTCTGCAAAATAATGTTTTTTTTTTGGAAATGCCTTAGTTATTTTGTGGAAAAGGTGTTCTGGTAGCATGGTATAGACAGGACAAAAACTCCTTCAACTGTTGAGCAGTGAAGATGACATTATTTCAGAATTGTTCAATTGTTTATATATTGTTCTCTAATTTTGATCGCCAGTGTATGTATGTATGCATGTATGTATGCACACATATTATATATGTATGTATGCATATTAAAGCTAACCAGTGGTTTTGGTGCCGGTGGCGAGGTCTGTTCCCTGCACTGTGATGGTGAGCAGAGCGTGTGAGCGAGAGCTATGCTGGTTCATTTGTGTTCCGAAGGTGATCCTGTTTCTCCGTGCTGTTGCCAGAATCTGGAGGAACACACAATTTACAAGCAATCCAGAAACATAATGTTTATGCTTTCAGGGTTATTGACTGAATCTACAATGAGAGACTTACCTTTTTGATATGCTGGAAGTTTTTGACTTCTTTGATCCTGAGACCAGGGACATGTAGCTGACCTGTGCCATCAGGGTTGATTTTGATGTCCAGCTTCTCCCCATCTTTACTCAACAGATCTCTGAGATGTAAGGGGAAAAGACAATAGTTTATATACTGTATATAATCTTTATCTAGATGTAGATTTGAATCTGTTCCAGCTTGCCATCCAGACTTGTTTTTTTATTAATAGACATGAAATTATACCTGAGAACCTCATTGTAGATTTCCACTGAGCTGACAGTAATCGTGTAGGTCCACATGTCTTTCCTTTCTTCAATCTCATTGAAGAGGTGTTTCAGGGCTCGCTGGTTGATGCCCGGGTTCTCCACAGGACCCTATACAGTTTGACAGCTTATCATTTCTGTTCTCTCATGTCTGTGTGTATAAATCTTCTTATACGCATATATCCATATAGAAAAGAAAAAAAAGATGTTCACTAAATATAAAATACGAATCGTATATGGAAGAATGAAGCTGTTTATTGTCTTAAATAAGCATAACTGACTAATTAATGGCTGTTTTAAATTTCTAATGTAAACTGTATCTTTATAATCGTAAATCTAACAATGAAAATTTACAGATAAGTAAACATTGATTTTCTTTGTATGGTTTAAAGAGAAAGTGGTGCATGACCTCTCACTGTGGTATGTAAAAAAAAATGGTCTAATAAAATTTTTGTTCAAATAATGAAGAAGGACATCAAATGATTTGTGACAGGTTTGTCTTTTTCTGTGCAACCTGTTTTTATTATGCAGGAATTCCATTTGTTTGGTCCTTTGTGGCAAAGCTTAAACCTAATAAAACCACAATAATACAGCATTTTAATAAATAAAGTGATATGGCCACACATACTCTGTGTTCTCACTGAATCATGAGAAAATGATCCTGAATTCTTTAGGTCACTGTACCTCCATGGTGTAGGTCTTCCCTGAGCCTGTCTGTCCATAAGCAAAGATGCAGACATGATATCCATCTATACAGGAGGTGATCAGGGGCTCGATTTCTTGGAACACCTGAGAGTTGGACATTGGACAGATTAAGACATTGATTATTTGCACGTTTACAAAATGGCATCACATTTTACTTTCTTACTACTTACTCATAGTTCAGTTTGCTCACATCACTCATTATTAATCTGACTCTGTTCTAAGATTATAAGCACCTCAGTGGTCATCCTGAAATAAAACCTGATAAGTTCTTGTTCCTCTTTTGTTTTTTCGATATTAACAGTGTTTCTAGTTCCTCTGTCTCAATTTTAGTTTATTTTTATGTACTTATCAACTTTGCCTGGTTTTGACCTTTACTTTTTGGTTTATCTAAATGTGACTTCTGTTAAACATATCACAATGACACGCAATGGCGACGGTGACTAAGAGCTCATGGGTTCCTGCTTCAATCCTGCGCTTTAATCCTGATCTCGGATTATTTACTGTATGTGTAAATATTTTGCTTGGAACAGATATTTTGCTTGTAACCCTGTACCTACATGGGTTTTCTCTCAGTTCTCTGGTTTCATCCCAACTCCTTAAAACATTCTCTAAAAGAACAGATGCCAGATTACATTAATGAGTAACTACTAGTGAGAATAAGTGAGTAAATATCTGTGCATAGTGCCATGAAATAGACTATTTTAGAATTAGAAATATATTTAAAATAAAGGTCCGAAAAAGAGTGTAAATATTAACATAATAAAGTGCTTCCTGACTATAAACAAAGGTACAAATGTACACCTCACTCGACTTCTATTGTCTTTGATTCCCATGTATTACATTACTATTATATACTACTTCAAATACGGAAAGCCTCTGTGATACACTATATTTACAAAGGTTTGTAGACACCTGACCACAAGAGAACAATGTGGAGCCAAGGAAGACTACCCCTCCTCCCAGTGACCAGGTGCTCTGTCTATCCACAGCTGAAGTGAGGAAAACTCTATGCAGAGTTACCCAAACAGAAGTCTGCTGGACCGGACAACATTCCTGGCAAAGTGCTCAGGGAATGTGCAGGACAGCTAGCGGATGTCTTTACTGACATCTTCAACATCTCCCTGAGCAGCAACGTTGTTCCTAATGTTGCTTAAGACAACGACCGTCGTCCCTGTGCCGACGAAGTCTACAGTCTACTGCCTCAATAACTATCGTCCTGTTGCACTCACACCCGTTTTAATGAAGTGCTTCGAAAGGCTTGTCATGAGGCACATCAAGACCCAGCTTCCACATTCACTGGACCCCATGCAGTTGCCCATGCATGGCGAATGATGCCATCTCTACGACCCTCCATCTGGTCCTCACCCACCGGGACAATAAGGACACTTACGTACGAATGCTGTTCATAGACTTCAGTTCAGCATTCAACACAATCATCCCTCAGCACCTGATTGAGAATCTAAACCTTCTGGTCTGACATCTCTTCCTGCAACTGGATCCTGGACTTTCTGACTGGGAGACCCTCAGGGCTGTGTGCTCAGCCCAGTGCTGTTCACTTTGCTGACTCATGACTGTGTAGCAATGCACAGCTCGAACCACATCGTCAAGTTCGCAGATGACACGACCGTGGTGGGTTTCATCAGCAAGAACGACGAATCAGCATACAGAGAGGAGGTGAAACAGTTAACAGCCTGGTGTGGAGTCAACAACCTGTCTCTGAACATTGACAAAACTAAAGAGATGATTGTTGACTTCAGGAGAGCACAGAGTGCCGATTCTCCACTGATCATCCATCTTCCATGGAGAGAAATTTCTTGGTGTACATCTGCCGGAGAACGTCACCTGGTCACTCAACACCAGCTTGATTTCTAAGAAAGCCCAGCAGCGTTTCTACTTCCTAAGAAAGCTAAGGAAACCTTATCTCCTTCCCCCCATCCTGACCACGTTCTACAGAGGGACCATTGAGAGCATCCTGAGTAGCTGCATCATTGCCTGGTTTGGGAACTGCACCGTCTCGGATCGCAAGACCCTACAGAGGATAGTGAGCACAGCTGAGAAGATCATCGGAGTCTCTCTCCCCTCTATCACGGACATTTACACCACACGCTGCATCTGCAAAACTAACAGCATTGTGGATGACCACACACACCCGTCACACACACTCTTCACCCTCCTGCCATCAGGGAAGCGGTTCCGAAGCATTCGGGCCGCCACATCCAGATTGTGCAACAGTTTTTCCCCCTGAGGCCATCAGGCTTCTCAACGCACAGACCTGAACTGAAACTGAAATACACACACACACACACACACACACACACACACACACACTCACACACTCACACACACACACTCACACACTCACACACTCACTCACTCACTCACTCAACTGTGTGTTACTGAACTGTACAACCGGAACTCAACACACACTCATTACTCATCTCAATCCAGTCCACCACCATTTATTATCTATTTATATTTTATCATATTATACTGTTTACATGCTGTTTTTGCACCTCTCAACTGCTGCTACTGCTGTTTTTGCACTGCATTGTGTTTGTTTACAAATTCTTTCTTGTTTATAGTCCTTCTTGTTTATAGTCTTTTATAGTCCACAATACAATAGGTTACTGGTCGCCGCTATTTTGTGTTTTGTGTATCTGTCCCACACTGTCTTGTGTTGTCTGTCTGCATTGTTTTTTGCCTGCACTGTTTGCAGCAGGTTGCACACGGTGCACTTTATGTGGCAAGGACACTTAGTTCTGTGTTCTGTTATGTAGCTTTATGTTGTGCGTTGTAGCTCTATGCTGTTTAATGTAACACCAGGGTTCTGGAGGCACGTTGTCTCATTTCACTGTGTACTGCATCAGCTATATACAGTATAGTCAAAATGACAATAAAAGCTTCTTGAATCTCATATGTGCTTTTTGAACATTAGCTGTTATAATAACCTCCATTCTTGTCCAATACATTTTGAAATATGGTTATGGACATTTTGTGCTCATTTTGCCACAAGGGTGTTTGTAATATCATGTACTGATGTGCATTTGGGGGGGCCTGGGTACAGTATGCATTTCAAATTCATTACTAAGGTATTAAACATAATTGAGGTCAGAGCTCTATAGCAGGCCACTGAACATCTTCATGATGCTGGGGTTGCACAGGGGCATTATCATGCTGGAACAGGTTTGGGTCTTTTAGTGCAGGTGAAGGGAAAGTTTAATGCTACTGTATTCAAAGACATCCAATACAATTAAATGCCTCCAATATTATGGTAACAGTTTGGGGGGGGGAACAAATAAGCCTGGAAAATCAAGTATCCTCATAAAGTCTACTTCATGAGCCAAAAATCAACATTACACTTCTGTGCACACATTTATAAACAGCATAAAAATAAAAACAGTCACTAAGTGCTTGAAATGTTTAAAATAAGCAAAAGTACCTCCTCTTGAGTAGCCTGAGGATGAAAGACTTTGTCCAGCTCAAAGTACTTTGTTTTGCCTTTACTCAGGACATTGAGAGCAGATTCGTTGTGTGGGTCCGTGGTCACAGCGACAGCCTGGCATTCATCATGCTGGTCCTCTTTCAGGACAGGTTTCACACGACACAGGACACGGATGTTACCTGATGGAAGAGACACATAACCTGGTGCTTTCTTCAAAATTTACATCATATGGAATTTGGTTCAGTGTGTAAGCATAGAGAATATGATCAGTATTAGATATTATTAGAAACACAGGCTACCTTTTAGCTCTACCAGCTGCTCGTGGTATTTCCTGCGAAGGGCAACCTCTTTTCTGTACTTCTCCAGAAGGTCCTTGTTGGCCTCAGACATTTCGTTTATTGCTGCTGAAATCTGTGAAGGGATCGCAGAAAAAGAAAATAAACACATTTATCCTACTTAACTAGCCAGTTGCAGCAGTCAAACATCTGCTAAGACCACATGTTCATAATACCTAACAGCTGGTTTGGTGTGTGTTTCTCATTTATCATTGTGTGATCACTGGTGATCTTTCCTGCTACTCACTACTCACCTGTAATCTATGAGCATTTACCATGCAAATAAACTGCTTTTTTTTATTTTATTTGCTATAAAAATTCGATTTCAATTCTGAAATTTGAATTGCAGTTTAATTTCATTGTCTATACGTGTTCCCCCCCCCCCCACCCACAGTTTTCACAGAGATGTTTTCCTCTGCGCCTCATTATTATTCTTATTGCATCTTTTTATCAGCTGTGTACTGTATACAGTACACCCCTGTGTTTATCCTGAAGTCAAAACTAATTAATTTTGAGCCTGATGACTCGTTTCTGCGTCGGAACATCTTGTTTCCTCCAGCAGGATTTGCTAGAGTTGCCAGTTTCTCTATCTGCATGATAACTAATTTATCAGTGTTTAACTGTACTATTTACTGTATAGTCAAGCTGGAAAAAGCACTTTTAGACTTTAGCTATTTCACATATTCAGAATGTCACTAAGATTTTTTAAAATATGCAAAATATATTCTCTATAATTAAAAGCTCCATTAATTGCATGAGTCAGCTGCAGCATTGATTTTCCTTCAATGAAAAAGCAGTCCAGACTCTGGTGATATAATTGAATCATATTTGGGTTTAATTGTACATATAATTTTTGCTTGCCTGTTTCTTGGCCTCTTTGACGGCTGATCCATAAAAGTCAGCAAAATTGCGGACCTGACTGCGCAGACTGGCATAGTCTGTCTTCATAGAGCGTAGGGTGGGTGGGAGAGCACTCAGACGCTGCTGTAGGGCTGATGATCCCACGCACACACACACACACACACACACACACACACAATGTGAGATCATTACAGCCATGAGATCAGTGGAGTCCTGGCATGGAGAAAGTTGAGGGTGAAGTACTTTGGTAGGGAATAGTATTAATGGTTTTGACTCACTCTGGAACTGATCCTGCAGGCTCTGAAACTGCTCCTGGGAACAGTTTGCAGCCGCTTTCACAGCTTCATCTTTTTTTTCCTCTAGATGCTCGATCTCCTTTATTAGCTCTGCCTGCAGTGTCCCAATCTCTCTCTCATATGCAGCAATCTGGGGGGGGTTGGGGGGGGGACGACAGAGAACAGTCTCCATTGATATTACTATTACTTTGGACGTTGCCTTGTGCATGATCCCTCAGCATTGTGGTTGACCACAAACATCCCTCACAAACATCTGTCATCTTGAAAAAGGCACACGACCAGACTGTGTAAAACTTTGAATCCCAGTTTAGCTCTGTGTACTGGTCAGTGCTGCACTGTCACTCTGATATTATTCTTATTTGTACTGTGTTGTTTTGTTTGTCACTTTATGTAGTCCTGTGTGCTTATGTTCTCATTTGTTTTGTGTCCTATGTAAATGTATGTTTTATGTGACACATTAGTCCCATTGGAGGAATGTTTTTTTGTTTAACTGTGTTCTGTACCAACTACAGTATATGGCTGAAATGACAATAAAAGCCACTTGACTTGAATTTCTGTTTAATCAAATATTAATAAAGGTCAAGTGGATCTTTAATGTCAAACTTTAAACCGATACCTTATGCTGAAGATTGCAGCTGACTTCATCGGAGCGCCTGATTTTCTCTTCCAGCTGTTTACATCGTTCTTTCTGAGTGGACAACCTCTGTTTCAGATGCTCGTTTTTCTGCCTGGCCTCAGTGAGCTGCCTCAGTGTTGAAGGCGACTCCACTTCTACCGTCTGAGTGACATACTGTTAGAAAACGAATGAAAATGAATATTTGTTGACATGAGTCCTACAATCATGCATCTGTTTGCTTTTCTTGGTAATATATATTACAGCACGGTGAAACTCGTTCTTCGCATATCCCAGCTTGCTCAGAGGCTGGGGTCAGAGCGCAGGGTCGGCCATGATACGGCGCCCCTGGAGCACAGAGGGTTAAGGGCCTTGCTTGGCCCAAGAGTGGCAGCTTGGCGATACCGGGGCTTGAACGTCGGACCTTCCGATCAGTAACCCAGCACCTTAACCACTGAGCTACCACTCCCCGATATTTAGATTATTATAAGGGTGAAGCATATCAGTCTAAAACTGTAGTTTTTCTATATAGCTTTGCATGAAATCATTCAAAAGACATATATGTATTTAGAACTATGGGAAGTGTCATGTGCTCTCACTTTCACTATAGGCTCCTTGCTACGTTCCTTGTCCAGCTCAAGCTGAAGCTCTTTCACTCTCTCGTCTCGTCTCCGGAGCTCCTCTCCCCTTCTCCACTGTTCCTGCTCGCTCTGGCGCTCCAGGCTTGAAAGCTGCTCAACCCGCTGCTGCAGAGTGCTTTCCAGCTGCACTACACGACTGCGCAGGTTCTCGTTCTCCTGTGCAGACAAAGCAAAGTGTGTCAATAGTTATGGTGCAGCAAACAGATCCTAGAACCACACTGTACATTTTCTCTGTCTGAAATTACTGCTCTCCCCATGGCGATGCCTCTTGAACCGTGTCAATGCAAATGATTGCATATTGCATGCCCACTTGTGCTTGCAGCTTTATTTTACCATATACATCATATAATTCCAGATACTCACTTATGCTTATATGTTATTGGCTCTGACTTACAGTGGCCTACATCTCACTTGCTCATCTCTGCATCTAGTTCAAATATGAAACATGTATATAAAAGATTTGGGTCCGAAAATTCCTTAATTAACATCTATTTAATAATGGTTCTGTGGGTTGCCAAAGACAACATAGGAAGAAGCACAACAAAAAGAAGAACAAGAAGAACATCTAAACATCTTTCTAGACCTCCTAATAATAAAAATACATATATCTTCATATACAGCGTGTTTAGGTTGAGCATCACACTAAGTCCGGCCTACATACTTGCTATGCAGAAGATTATAAAGACGTTAAACTGATTGAGTATGTCTCACCTTCATGAGTAGTGAGCTGGACTGGGATGGGATAATGGACAACTGTTGGAGGAGACCCTGAGTCACTGACAGGCTCTGTTTCAGACTCTCGTTCTCAGCTGACAAACACAACAAGCGTTTTTCTGAATCTGTTTCTCCCTAAAAACAAACCAAAGCACAAAAACCCCAGAACAAATCCTGTGAATAATTTTAATTATTTATCTTTCTTTGAATAATTTCAATAATTGTGCAGCCTGATTTCCCACTTAATCACTGTTATCCTTCAGAGAAGGTGCAGCAGGGAAGAGTACTTACAGATGCAATGCGGAGCCTGGACAGTTCTTCTTCTCGCTCCTCGATGCAGCTCTTCAACTCATCAATCTACAGAGGAGAAAGAACATCAGCTCTGGGAGATCTTTTGGCTGAAAAGATTCAAAGACCGTGTGTGTGTACAACAAAAAAAAAGGCAAATGATTTAGGATGGATGGTATTTAGTATTTTGGTATTTTTTTTGCTACTATAAAAAGCGATGGAGTTGTACCTGCTATTAGAAGGCTTGGATACTGATGCATGCTGGGAAGGATGATGGCCTGGAAATGGGATGTGTGACAGATGGGTAAAAATGATGGGACAGAGAAAGTGAGTGTGAAAGAGATAGAAAGAGAGAATGTTTGTGTGTAAAGCAGAATTACTTGCTGTTGGAAGGCTTGTACTTTGGAATGCCGTTCCTGCTCTCTCTGTTCCAGCTGTGAGTGGAGGAGATGCAGCTCACCTCGCAGCAGACTCCTCTCCCCCTGCAGGCCGCACAGAGACTGCACCAGCTTATGCAGGCCTGGAGAACCTGTTCTCACACACACACACACACACACACACACACACACACACACACACACACACACACACACA
>JAAIIK010000302.1:681773-698016 GCA_014706435.1 Silurus glanis
GCAATGACAGCCACTGCAAGGGGGCGTGGCAGGTGGATTCCTGACACAAGCACACGACTGAAGGTTTTTTTTTATTATAACTGCAATGCAATAACTGCAATGCAATAACTGCATGCTCGTAAACTACGTGAAAGACGCTAAAACAAATTCGCCCATCTCTCTCCAACTCTTCTTCTATTGTCAACAATTGGACCTAAAAATGTCATACTTTGATTTGTCACTCCATAATACTCTTTTACTTTAGCATATCAAAAAAGTGGTTTCTTTGCTGCTACCGATCAGCAAAGACCATTCCTCTTCAAGCATCTTTAGACTGTAGAAGGGTCACCTTGGCATCCCAATGAAGTTGCCAGATGTTGAGCCAGCAGCTCTTTCAAAGAAGAAACTCTAAGAAACTTCTAGTTAGATTTTGGAAGATTTATTGGACTTCCAGTCATTTGTTTGTCCCTGACCTATCCTAGTTATTCAAACAGCTCATATCCCATGTCCTAGATATCCAGTTTCTTTGCTTATTTTCCTTTGAGAGTGGCATTGTTGATGCAAAATTATCATTGTATATCTGCCAAATTCGGCATTCCAAATGGAATTATGTGAATAATAGATGGTTTTATTAGCAAGCAGTCATTATAGAAGCAGTTTTTCATTCCTGTATTTTCTAGTTGTACTCTATTAAAAAGACTAAAAAATAGTTATGTATGGCCATTTTAATGCCTACTACACACACAACAAAAAAGCAGAAGAGTTTTCATCTAGTGCAAATCATTCAACACAGAAGATGCAAGATAAGAAGATGCACTCACTGTCCTTTTAAGTCAGTAGTAGAGCCATCTTTTCCCATGATCAGGTAAGTCTGGTTTTCTTCCAGCTGACTCTTACAATGTTTTCTCTTGGCAAAAACTCGAATATCATCAACATCCACAGTGACATCTCCATCTAATCAAAATGTCTGATTTTAGACATGCAGTGCACAGTACTACAATCTGCAAACCAAACTCCAGATAACGTCATTACTAAGCACAAAGGAGTTACAAAGACTTACTAAATTTGAGGACCTCAATCACTCTGGTGTAGTATAAGTCAAATGTTTTCTTATCCTCCACAGAGATCACAGTGACTATGAAACCTATAGAAAAAGCCATATTTTTTAAAAAGAGACCCTACATCACAAGATAACACAATAAATAACATTTTCTATAAATCTCTATATCAATGTATTCAAAGTTAATTCTGCATACATTAAGAAACACAAAATAAACAAAAATTAACAAGTAAAATGTACAAATCTGAATGATTATGTTTTTATCTGCAGTGATAATTTGTTATTGGATTACATCAAACTGTAGTTGTATTCAATAGCTAGTCTGTGTGGTTTTAAACCTTATAGTAATCAGTTGTAGAAATCTCTAATTCAATTTTATTACCACAGTCCCATCTCAAATACAGTTTTTGAAATCTTTCAGGTTAAAAATACATCAAGGCACTACATTCTGGGACTTCAGACAAGCAGAAGAACACAGATCTAATGACCACTATTTAAGTCAATGAGCCAATAGATTCATTGTTTAAAAAATCTGAAAATCAAATCTCCATAATTTTCTGCATTTTTTTTTCCCACAAAAACAAAGGATTTCAAATCATTTTCAATTTTAAGTACTTGAAAGACTTCACTTACAAATTCCAATAAAATACAAAAAAATCAGACATGTACATATTAAATTTAGAAAGGTAGATAATATAAAAAAAAAAACATTCAGAAGACAACTAAATAAGTGCTTTAATATTTAAATAATGAATTAAAATACAAACCGTAATCGGCTATAGGCTGGAAGCAAGCGTGCGTGAAGCGGTTAGTTTTTGTGATAGTTAATAATTCTGGCTCTTTCTTTACTTTGAAACAGGCCCCTGCAAACAAAGAAGTTGTCAGCAACTGTTGTCCATGTTGACTTTTACTTCCAGTATTGTCCTTGTACAAACAGAACAGTGTTCTTGTTCTTGCAAGGCTACCATTAATAGACACTCAAGATACGCTCACTCAAACATTGTGAGGTATGGAGATGGAGGTATTTACAATCATGCGTCACACTAAATAACAGTTACAATGTTAATTAATGTCTACTAAAAATTGGTAGTATTAAGATATACTGTATATGGTGTAAACAAACACAAGCTTAAGGCCTACTTTCAGCACACTGGCACACTTCATTAGAGCACAGAGTAGACACCATCTTGCTCCTTTTTGGGGCAGCATAAAACACTGTGCATCTTCTTTCTGTGAAATAGAGAGTGAGCAAAGCAGCTTATACACAGAATGTCAAAGCAGAACAACACAAAACTACAGTGTGAAGTACGTTGTAGGTCATTATTCACTAAAAACAAATCGGACTGGGTTCAGTTTTTTTGTCCCCTGAGATGATGAAGGAACTCAAGTGCAAAGTCAGATGTGAAATGGAAAGACAAAATGGAATGGTTTGTGTTCCTACCTGGTTCATAATAGTCGTAGAATGTAGCAGGAGCAGGCTGCAGCAAACCTATTGGCACCTTTTGTTCAGCTTCAAATGCAATACATTCCTTGCTGTTAAAAATCTGTAGACAGAAGCTGCTGTTTTTCTTTGTGTCTTTTCATTGTGTCTATGAATGTGTGTGTGTGTTGCTTTATTTGCCTTACCTTATTAAAATATAATAGGACCCTCCCATTTGCAATCTCATAGTGAGATATAAATGGTTCTTCTGCTTCTTTTAGCTTTTAAAAATGATGTAAAATTAGATGAGTATAATAGGTAACAAATATGAAGTATACCGTGTCTTTAAACAAATGAAAATTATATTTCCATATTATATACTACTGACCATATCCAGATCAATGGTCTTAGGCTCAAAGCCACTGAGTAATGTAATATCAGCAATAGCCATGCCTGTGAGCTTCCTCTCCAAGGAGTGGCTGCAATTCAGTAGACAAACTGCAACTGTTAGTCTGCATTTGCAGCATTAGGGCTACAGATCAACTAGGCTTTAGACAAACAAGTAATACAGTGAAATAGAGTATTGTGTTTTTCTGACCTGACACACACTTCATAGATAATCGCTTGATCCTTATCTGACTCGGCGTTCCGTCTGCGTCTAGTGTGAGCATCAAACCACTCGATGGCTGAGCGAGGAAAGTCTTCCTCCTCCCTTCTGTCCATCGGATCATCATCATTGTAGTCATAGTTATAGCTTTCTGTTATGACACCTGGATAAGACACCATTTGTTTACTCAAGAGATGAAAATGAATATCATATGGCAAAGTTTTCATCATTTATTTACAACACTACATGGCTTTATGAGGACATTGACAATAATTTATGGCTGAGGAAAATGCATGTAGAAGAAGAAGATGAATAGAAAGAAAAAGAAGCAAAAGAATAAAGAAGGCCAAAGGAAAAAAAATAGTTTTTTAATAAACAATTTATAATATGCCATATAATACTACATTAGACAAATGTTTACATTTAAGAATAAAAGCAAAAGTAAAATATATTAATATTTACTTTAACCCCTTCACTAAAAAACGATAAAAAATCATATTATTTTCTTACTTTCGTACTCTAATTTGCCCGTAACTGTCACGTTTATTGCCAGTTGACTACAGTCGGTGGAAGTGTCTGGGACGTAGTAAGCCTTAACCACCTAAGAAAAGCAATAATAATAAAAAAACATCTATTAACAGCTGACATTTCTTAGAAGTTTATAGAGAGTAGGTATTAGTTCGTGCCTGCATTACCTTTAATTTTGCTTGCCCCTTTCCTGAAAACTCTGCAGTTATTTCATTTCCCAGGATTCTCTGAAACAAAGATGACAAAAGTGATGACAAAGAAAAAACTGCCTCTATCTCTAAATGGAATCAGAGATGATGGTTTTTAATGGATATTTATCATGTGATGTGTTGAATGTGTGATAAAACAATAACCAAAATCTGGAACTTTCTTTAGATGTTTCTTGGAAATAAATGATTAATAAATTATTCAGCAGTTCACACTGCACAATTCGGTATACCTTTAAATCTGTCTCCACTTTCTCTCCTTTCTTAGTCAAGTCCAGATTCTCTTTAACAGTCCTCTTTTTATTTAGAAACTCCACAATGACTTTATTGGAGGGCAGTGGGGGTGAATTCATTCCATACTTTGAGAGTGCTTCCAAAGCCATAATTGTATCCTGGGACAAAATAATGAAATGTTTTGAAAGAAATCAGTTTTCTTTTGCCAAAAAATCAAATGTGGTAAAAAAACAAACAACAAAAAAAAACCTACAACTTACGACTAGCTCTGGCGACTAGCTTTGGCTCACCTGTGTGGATTTAAACCCTCCTTCATAGTTCTCTTGGGAGGATAGGAAGCAGGCAGCCATTTTAGCCTCCTCAAAATCTCCAAGTTCTATAGCCGTAAGAAGAGCATATGCGGTGGTCTCAATGGTAAGAGCCACCGATGATGGAACCAGGTTCTGTTTCTTCTCATGTAGCAATCTTATGTCCTCATTATCACGCCACACCTTACAGTCACCCTCTGAATGGTGTAAGACAGCAGGGGACATTTCAGAAAAGATTTTCTTTTCCCGAGCAAATCATAGGTGCTATGTTGTGACGTGCACAATTCCCAGGTCCTGGGTAAAAAGCTATTCATTACCTTTTTTTCCTAGAAGTTGAAGTTTTCCCCAAGTTGATACAGCCATTGTCTTATCTCTAAGACAAGTGGAAAAGCAGTAGGCTGTAATAGCTAAAGCAAAGGGCCTCTGTAGTTCATCAACACGAGAGACAAGATATCTGGTGGCTTGAGAAATGCTATCGATCTAAATATTAAGGACAAAACTCACATGATCAATTAACACACTACATTGTATTGCAGGTTGTACAGTGGTTTTTTTATTATTAAAACATTAACTATTGAGAACTTTTTTTAAAATATTGAACATACAAAGTGTTACAAATTAAATTAAATCACAATATATTAATACTTCTACTTAGCCAGATGTTTGTGTAGCTATGGCATCATCTATCTATATGCACATTGCTATTTACTGATACTGCATATACAATGCTATTTACCACAGAATCCGTTTCTTTGTCCAAGAATGGAAGGGATTGATTAAGAGCAATGGCGATGAAAGCAGTGAGAGAGGCATCTTGTTCAACGCCCCCAATTCCACCCTAGAAGAGAAACAAAATAAAACATAAGGTCTATAACAATTGATAAGGTCTATAACAATTGATCAGATTTTTTTTTTATTATTATCAAAAAGCTAAATGTATTAAGAAACTTGAAATATATTGTGTGTTGTTTCATGTATTTTAATAATCAACTAATGTAATCAAAAAGAAAAATCAAATACATTTCTGACCTGCATTTCTCTATGAATGACTGGATTAGGATCACTGAACGAGCCATCTTCGGCCTGCTGTTTAATAAGGTAATTGACTGAGTCACGAATTTCAGTTTGTGAGACGATCTGTCTGTTTTCAGTAGTTGCTAACTCACATTCGGACACAAGGGATAACACCTTGACTACCAGGGCAGTGAGCCTAGAGGGAAGCAGTGCCAGATTATCAGTTTCCTGTCTTTATGTAACACTTTGACTTGCCTGTTTATGTCTTCTGAAGACCACTGCTTGTTTCTATATTGCAGTGCAGATAACAGAAATAAAATAATGTGTGCTTTTGTTACCTGTTTTAATTTGCTCTTACCAGTTACTCGTGTGGTAATGCGTCCATGCTCCATATGATCCATCAGGTTTTTTGAATGTCAAAATCCTGTTATAAGCTATGAAATGACCAGTAATTAGGAACATACAATTCTACTGATGGATTCCAAACAAATATGGAAAACACTGTGCATATGTATCTAATTAGCTTAACAATTAAACTAAACTAATATTGCAAAAAAATATTATTTCTTAAAATGTTATTTAAATTCCATATTTGAATTGAAATCCCAAAGAATCATAGTTGTTACAACACTGTTACAATTCCAAAGCAACACTGTCATACTGTTTCAATTCCAAAAGGGTCATTGCTACACAGTTACAATGGGCGTAAATTTCATTTAACAGTAGGGGGGGACAATAAATATAAAATTTCTCATGAGCAATTTTTGAAGGGGACACAAATAATACAGTCAAATTGTACTTATAAAGACACAGTGTCCCCACAGTGAAAAACTTTGCTTTTATCATTGTTATTGTAGCATGGAGACTAACCCAGCCATTATGGATGCAAACCCAGCCATTATGGATGCACAAGCCAGTGCACTCTTAGTGCCGGTCCCAAGCCCGGGTAAATGGGGAGGGTTGCGTTAGGAAGGGCATCCAACGTAAAACATGTGCCAAATCAAATATGCGGATCACAAATGAGAATTTCATACCGGATCGGTCGAGGCCCGGGTTAACAACGACCGCCACAGGTATCGTTAGCCGACAGGGTACCGGTGGAAATTGGGCTACTGTTGGCCGAAGGAGGAGAAGGAGAGGAGGAAGACGTCTACAGAGACAGCAGGGAAAGGAGCAGTGTAGGAGAGTGGAGGTTCGGGTTGGTACTTTAAATGTTGGTACTATGACGGGTAAAGGGAGAGAGGTAGCTGATATGATGGAGAGAAGAAAAGTAGATATACTGTGTGTTCAGGAGACCAAGTGGAAAGGGAGTAAGGCCAGGAGCATTGGAGGTGGATTTAAACTGTTTTATCATGGTGTGGATGGAAAGAGAAATGGTGTAGGGGTGATTCTGAAGGAAGAGTACAGTAAGAGTGTAGTGGAGGTGAAGAGAGTTTCTGATAGGGTGATGATCGTGAAGGTGGAAGTTGAAGGGATGATGATAAATGTCATCAGTGCCTATGCTCCACAAGTTGGCTGTGAGATGGAGGAGAAGGAAAGATTCTGGAGTGAATTAGATGAAGTGGTAGATGGTGTACCTAGGAAAGAACGATTGGTGATTGGGGCAGACTTTAATGGGCATGTAGGTGAAGGGAACAGAGGTGATGAGGAGGTGATGGGTAGGTATGGTTTTAAGGAGAGGAATGTGGAAGGGCAGATGGTGGTGGATTTTGC
Organism: Silurus glanis; assembly: GCA_014706435.1. Classification (NCBI taxonomy): domain Eukaryota; kingdom Metazoa; phylum Chordata; class Actinopteri; order Siluriformes; family Siluridae; genus Silurus; species Silurus glanis. Next base: position 688,843 of record JAAIIK010000302.1, read on the forward strand.
TAAAAGGATGGAAATGGCAGTGGTGAACACTTATTTTAAGAAGAAGGAGGATCATAGAGTGACGTATAAGAGTGGAGGAAGGTGCACACAGGTGGACTATGTGCTATGCAGGAGATGCAACCTAAAGGAAATTGGAGACTGCAAGGTGTTGGCAGGGGACAGTGTAGCTAGACAGCATCGGATGGTGGTCTGTAGGATGGTTTTGGAGGCGAAGAAGAAGAGGAGGAGAGTGAGGACTGAAAGAAGAATAAGATGGTGGAAACTGAAGGAGGAAGAGTGTAGTGTGAGGTTCAGGGAAGAGGTCAGACAGAGGCTCAGTGGTGTTAAGGAGGTGTTGGATGATTGGGCAACTACTGCAGGAGTGATGAGGGAGGCAGCTAGAAAAGTACTTGGTGTAACATCTGGAAATAGAAAGCAAGACAAGGAGACGTGGTGGTGGAATGAGGAAGTGCAGGAGAGCATAAGGAGAAAGAGGTTGGCAAAACAGAAGTGGGATAGACAGAGTGATGAGAAAAGTAGGCAGGAGTACAAGGAGATGCGGCAGCAGGTTAAGAGGGATGTGGCGAAAGCCAAGGAAAAGGCATATGAGGAGCTGTATGAGAGGTTGGACACTAAGGAAGGAGAAAAGGATTTGTACCGATTGGCCAGGCAGAGGGACCGAGCTGGGAAGGATGTACTGCAAGTTAGAGCAGTAAAGGATGGAGAGGGAAATGTGTTGACTAGTGAGGAGAGTGTGTTGAGAAGGTGGAGGGAGTATTTTGAGCAGCTGATGAATGAGGAAAATCAGAGAGAGAGAAGGTTGGATGATGTGGAGTTGGTGAAGCAGGAAGTGGATAGGATTAGTAAGGAGGAAGTGAGAGCAGCGATTAAGAGGATGAAGAGTGGAAAGTCGGTTGGACCAGATGACATACCGGTAGAAGCGTGGAGATGTTTAGGAGAGATGGCAGTGGAGATTTTGACCAGATTGTTTAACAGGATTTTGGAAGGTGAGAAGATGCCTGAGGAATGGAGAAGAAGTGTGCTGGTACCGATCTTTAAGCATAAAGGAGATGTGCAGTCTTGCAGTAACTACAGGGGAATTAAGTTGATCAGTCACACCATGAAGTTATGGGAAAGAGTAGTGGAAGCCAGGCTGAGAGAAGAGGTGACCATCTGTGAGCAACAGTATGGTTTCATGCCGAGGAAGAGCACCACAGATGCCTTATTTGCTTTAAGAATGTTGATGGAGAAGTATAGAGAAGGACAGAAGGAATTGCATTGTGTATTTGTGGATTTAGAGAAGGCGTACGACAGGGTGCCAAGAGAGGAGTTGTGGTATTGTATGAGGAAGTCAGGTGTGTCAGAGAAGTATGTGAGGGTGGTGCAGGACATGTATGAGGACAGTGTGACGGCAGTGAAGTGTGCAGTAGGAACGACAGACTGGTTCAGGGTGAAGGTTGGACTGCATCAGGGATCGGCCCTGAGCCCTTTCCTGTTTGCAGTGGTGATGGACAGGTTGACGGACGAGGTCAGACAGGAGTCTCCCTGGACTATGATGTTTGCGGATGATATTGTGATTTGTTGTGAGAGTAGGGAGCAGGTTGAGAAGAGCCTGGAGAGGTGGAGATGTGCGCTGGAGAGAAGGGGAATGAAACTCAGTAGGAGTAAGACAGAATACATGTGTGTGAATGAGAGGGAGGGCAGTGGAGTTGTGCGGTTGCAGGGAGAAGAGCTGGAGAAGGTGGAGGAATTCAGGTACCTGGGGTCAACAGTGCAAAGTAATGGTGAGTGTGTTAGAGAAGTGAAGAAAAGAGTGCAGGCAGGGTGGAGTGGGTGAAGAAGAGTGACAGGAGTGATTTGTGACAGTAGGGTATCTGCAAAAATGAAAGGGAAAGTTTATAGGTCTGTGGTGAGACCTGCGATGTTGTATGGATTAGAGACAGTGGCATTGAGTAAAAGACAGGAGGTGGAGCTGGAGGTAGCAGAGCTGAAGATGTTGAGGTTTTCGTTGGGAGTGACGAGGATGGATAAGATTAGAAATGAGTTTATTAGAGGGACAGCGCATGTAGGATGTTTGGGTGACAAGGTGAGGGAGGCGAGATTGAGATGGTTTGGACATGTGCAGAGGAGGGACATGAATTATATTGGTAGAAGAATGCTGAGGATGGAGCCACCAGGTAGGAGGAAAAGAGGAAGGCCAAGGAGGAGGTTTATGGATGTGGTGAGGGAAGACATGCAGGTAGTTGGTGTAAAAGAGGCAGATGTAGAGGACAGGGTGGTATGGAGACAGATGATCCGCTGTGGCGACCCCTAATGGGAGCAGCCGAAAGAAGAAGAAGATTGTAGCATGGAGACTGCGTCATTATGGTTATTTTAAGTTTTTCTCAGGTTCAATGACAAAGCAAAACAAGGAATTAAAAAAAAGTTTACAATTTTATTTAAAATTATCTAAGACACTTAAGAACAGAATAGAAATTGATCATAAAAATACACTGGGGTCAGTTCAGACGTAGCACAGTGCTCATTTAGTAAATGCACAGATAAACAATATGCTCATTGTGGCCGTTAATGTTAATGTTAACATTATACCAAATCGTCCCAAATAAAACACTGCATGGGAAACGGCTTTGGCGTGTTAGTGTCAGTGCACTATGCTACAAGCTATTGTAAACAAGCTAACGTTCACTAGATAAGTCATATTTTAAACACTAATAGAGCAGATTCATGGAAAATTACATCGGTAATCAGCATTTTTGCCGCAACTAATTTATGAATGAGTCTGCATCAACTACATTAAAGAGAATCGCTTTATTTAAAGTGAATAAAATACCCTAGTTAATAGAGTTGAACATTAACTGAGCCGCAGACACACACCTGACTCGTGTGTGTAGAGTAGGTGAGATGAACTGGGAAAGCAGGCAGTGGGTCAAACCACTGTGAGGAAGGGGAGGGGGAACTCAACTGTTTCTAAATGCTTTTTTGCGGGTTTTTTTCTACTTACACAATTATTTAGGTATGCATACATATATTTTTCACAATAGAGAGTGCGATATTTTTTAAATTTTTTTTTTTGGGGGGACAACCCTCGGATGGGGGGGGGGGGGGATTGCCCCCCCCGTCCCCCCCGGGATTTACGCCCATGACCGTTACAATGCAAAATCAACACGGTTATACTATTAAACACCAAAGCAGCCCCCCTGAATGTTTGCCTATGGCCATCACCTTAATGATGTACATAAACCCAGCTCACTAGAGTAATACCCCCCTCTTGTGGTAAAGCTTCATTCAAACTAAAAATTAAGTAAGCTGCTTACAACTAGACCCCCTTTAGTGTTTAGTGTGTTTAATCTGTGTTTACCTTGCTCTATGTAGCTCAGAGATTTGTCTCTCATGTCAGGTTCCAGTTCTACCCATCGGTTGGTTGAGTCTAGGTAAAGGATGGACAGAGCCGTGGGGGACATCCTGATCATAGTTTGTTCTGCACAACCATGAGGGGCTTTGATCAGCTTTTTCACATTGTCTGGCGAAAGTAGGGGTGTGGCTGCTGCTATCCCAAATACCTCATCTGTTCATGATTAAGACAAAACATAATTACCAAAAAACCTCTTTTTTTTTTTTTTTTTTTTTTTTTACATGGTTCAAAAAAAGATTGTCACCCATACCTTCAACTTTGACAAAGATATTGCCAAATGAGTCAGGAATTGTACCATTGGGAAACACTCCATCAATTTTCATGATGTGTTTTTTTCCACTTCTACCTGTGTATAAATTGTAATTAATCTACTGTGCATATATATATATATATATATATATATATATATATATATATATATATAAAACTTGGCTTAAACAAGCTTTCTGAATGTAAACATAAATTCATTGATAATTAAATGCTATTTAAATATAGCACATGACAAGGATAAGGTTGGATAAACTGAATGAATAAACCACATAAAAGAAATTGTTATGAATTACCATCCAGGTTTATTAACTTGCTTTCCACCTGCTCCACACGGACTCCCTCATGCTGCAAAGTAAAGAAAGATCATGATGTCTATCGAATCATTGAATCACTCTACCAAACATACAAACCAACTCCTCTTACCATCACCAACAGTGATTTCTGAATGGCATCCACACCAATCTCAAATTCTCTGTCATAAAGTTGGATAGTGATAGGAATTTCACCATCTTTCAGAGGAACAGCAGAAAAGGTCACTGTCTCAGCGCTACCACTAGCCAAACTGATGTTCTTATAGGAATCAGTGGATGAAGATCCAGGAGAACACAGGTCAGCTACTTGTTTCATGTGAACAGCAAGCTGTAAAAGAAAAAAATAATATTTGTGGCTGAAGCACTTTATCACCACTCTATCACTCTGAGATCAGAATGTAGCAAGCTTTTTTTAAAACCAGAAACTGGAAAAATGCACTATTGAGTGGTTAACTCTATTTCTCTTTTTTCAAGCATAAGGGCAAATGCTGTTCTTCAGGCAAATATCTAGATGATATTTTAAAACCCTGTCTCACAACCTAAAGAAAAAAAGTAATTGCCTAACCTAACCTAAGCTAAGGTGTAATATGAGGAACTTTCCTGGTGTACATATTGGCATAATATTGCATTCTTATGTTCTTTTAAACACACCTCTCTTGCTTTATTGCCATAATTGTAGATGACTACAACAATGGCCATTTGTTCATTCTTCCGGACAGAATAGGGAAGTCGCAAAGAGATAAACAGCTCCTGAAATGCCCGTATTTCGAGCGGCTTTGCCACACAAAAACCTAGAAGGGATAAGTAAATGTAATGTTTCTAAACATATTTAAACACAATTCAATCACATCAATGTAAAAGCACAGGGTGTTTATAGTATTTGAGGGAACAACTTATTGACCAGTTAGAAATTCAAGTTACCATGAGAGGGAGATAAACTGACACCCTGTATTTCCCAGGTAGTGATGGAGTCAGGGAGATAAATCATCTGTGTGCTAAAACAAACATAAAAATTACCCCCCAAAAAAACATAGTAAAACTATGATACAATAGAATCAGACAGTTGTGTGTGTGTGTGTGTGTGTGTGTGTGTGTGTGTGTGTGTCAGTTGTCAACTTACTTAGTTTGGCCATTCAATTGTAAAACCGTAAAGGAAAAGCTAGGAGGAAAACTCTGGCGAATCTGTGGGACCTCGTTGTCAAAAAACTGTTGAATAGTACTGGCACTAGCAGCTGATTGGTTGAGATAGGAAGGTAGTGGAAGGGGAGTAGACAACAGTGACATTATTATGGGCATATTTATACCAGGTTACATTTCAACAACAACAACAACCAGAACATTAAAGCATTAAAGCAACCACAGTGCTAAACAAAAACCAGATCTAAAAAAACCCCCCACATTATCATTTTTATTATATTAGCACTTTCATGCTGAGTTCATTTTCATTTGTAAGTTACTGAGCTTTACATTAACAGGTTAAATAAAAATGGAAAGATTCCAAAAAGAAACACATTAGTTTTAACAGTGGCGGGCAAAGCCTTCTCTGCTGGCCTAAACACTATCAGAAGCACTGACCTACATTTACAACCTAAATTCTAATATTTGTTCTATGAAATTTTATAAATTTATTCCCAACAGTTTTTTTTCTCTTCATTTCGTAGCGTTTCTCTTGGCTGCACTGCTTCCAGTACGTGTATGTGGATGTTGGATTTTTTGTCTAATCAGATGTCAGCCTCTATGTGCTGCCATGGCAATCTAATCTGCCCAGGGCCTTCACACTCAGTCATGCTGGCCGATGTACCTTAAACTATATTAGCAATGGGTCTAATTCTTTAACTAATCAGATTTCAAAAACAGCCTCTGAGGAGCAGTGCAAGTTATGAGTATTCATTATGAGCATGCATGTTATTAGACAAATATTGATTCTGAACTGCTCCAGATGATGTAGGTGGCACAGTTGCGGTTGTAGTGTAGAGGTTTGGAACTTGCTTTAGTAAAATTGTATTTATTTTCCATATGCAAAATGCCTCTCTCTCTCTCTCTGTAATGCCACGCGTTGTTATATCACGTTTTTGTACAGTATTGATGGTTTCTATAATTGTGACGTGATAGTGGTGGTTTTAAGAGTTGCATTAAGTCGGGTAAGTCCCCACTGAAAGCCCAGGTACCAAATGCACGGCCCGCCACTGAGTTTTAATAGCATTCTTTCATACCCACCCAATTCAATTAAAATGTGCTACTTCAGTATACTATCCTGACATGCTGCATAGTAAACATTGGACAAATTTCACCCTCTACCTCCAATTGAACATGCTGTGATGCCAATCAGACAGTGGCAGTGCTCAGTGTGGCTATACCTTAGGTAAGATAGATTAAAATATTTTTCCTTTTTGCATGTCACGATTATGTGATTTATCTGATCTTTCTCTGTTCGTGAATCTTTTCTTACTACTGTATATTTGTGAATAGTATTGGCACCATCATCATTTTAAATGTGCTTCTCTTTAATTCTTTTAGGAACCTGGTTTAGTCAGTACACATCTTAAGCAAGCAACACTAGCCCAAACACCTATTATTGTATTCACAAAGTGAAGTGTGTGTGTGTGTGTGTGTGTGAGTGTGTGTGTGTGTGTGTGGGAGGGGGTATACATTTTGAATGTTCTGTTTATTACCTGGGCCATAGGCTATTAGTATAGTAATACTTACTTCTGCCATGACCACTTCTTACTTCCTCCTGCCTCTTCTTTTCTCTCAGCTGGGTGGCAAAGTTGCAGCATTTCAGGAAAGCCTCCTCACATTTATTACCCATAGTTATTCTTTTCTTTCGCTCTTCACAGCTCAGCTTCATAGGGAGCAGAATGAGGCCGTGACGGCAACATTTCTGCATTTCCATATCTGGAAACTCGGTTACTATTGGAAACAAAGATAGAAGGATACACAAGTCGACCATTCAGAGGAGAAGCAACTTCCTGACACATGCATAAATTAAGCATGCATTTTAGGAACACCTATACACCTACATTCTAACAGTTCTTACAGGAACGTTTTTTTGTGTGGACATACCGCAAAGTGTAAATAAAATTATAAATTTAGCCACTTTTCTTAGTGTTAGCTAATGTTGTGGTATGAAATCAGAAGACAAATAAAACAACTATATAACTTCAACTTCATTGAGGTAATGGCAGCCTGTATCACATGGCATTATTGTTTTTATTATTGGCTAAGAAGAAAAATCTGATATATGAGCTGTTATTATAGTTGAAACATTTTTGTCATGGCACTAATATACAGTGACAAGAACTTTTAAAAACACAGTACCCTTTTGTGCCAGTTCTTTCTGGAGATCTATGGAACGTCTTTGCCTCCTAAATCCTGATTCACAGCCAAATCCTACAGGTAAAATAGAAGAGATTCTTTATTATTAATAAAAGATTGCATATAGACATTAAAGAACAGCAAGTTATTCACCCATATATACCTGTCCTCATCTTTGACTTGATGGTTTGAGAGTGTGAGATGAAAGTCAAACCGGCATCATTAAATACTGCAGCAGTGTTCTCACCTCCACCATATGAACATCCCAGATCATAAGACTGCATAGAGGCAAACACCTGCACCCAAACCAAATAGTTTAACACTGCATTAAAAGGAAAGTGACACGTTTTTTTAAAGCTCAGATAGTATGGTGCTCTATTAACAGATACATTTGCCAAATATTTGGCTCCTGCTTGAGCAACAGAAGAGTATTTGCCTTTTCCTCACAAGTTTAAATTGAAGGAGTTCAAGTCCAGTAAATAACCTGAAAGCGGTAAACTGCCAGAGGTAAAAAGAAAAAGTATAGGTTGCTGTAAACTGAAAAATAATGTACATTTCATAGTTTTACAAAAAGTCCTTTTTCAGAGAAGAAGTGATGTGCAAAAAAAGTACAGACATTCTGCAGCAACTGAAGTAAATTAATCCTTGCAAACTGATGTCACCATTTCCTACAGGTGTCCCAACTTTTTTGATCACTTACAAACTCTCTGTCTGTATGAAAGCAGTTTTTTCAACTACACCCTCCTAAGCAATATTTAAAAGAAAAGAAAGAAAGAAAGGTAGCTTATACTTGTTACATGTACTTTACAGCACAGTGAAATACTTTGTTCACATATCCCATCAGTGTTAGGAAGCTGAAGTTACAGCACCCCTGAAACACAGAGGCCATGCTCAAGGGCTCAAAAAAACGGCAGCTCGGCGATAACAGGGCTGAACCCCTAAGCTTTCAATCAGTTACACAGAACTTTAAACACTGAGCTTCATTCGGACAGTATCATACTGCAAGTAGTAGTATATTGCTCTTATAATGGTGAGAAAAAGGCATTTAACAAAGGAAGTCAGACAGACCATATAGCTCCTAAACGTGTAGGGCTTTCATTTTAAAAACATGCAAAGAACGCCAAGTTGACAGTGAGTACAATTTGCTACACCATCAAAAGATACTTGGAAACTGAAGGACTGAAACTTTCAGGAACTCTGAAATGAAGAGTTATGGCGGTCCCAAAGCCACAACACAATCAGGATATAAGTTTCTGAGAGTCAACAACTTGCAGGTGGTTCACAGGTCAACAGCTTTAAGCACAGTTTAACACTGATTAAAGAGCTTTAGAGCTAGTCTCAGATTCAACTGTGAAGAGAAGACTTCAAGCAGCAGGTTTGAGAGGTCGAGTGGTAGTAAGTAAAGCATTGTTAAGATGGCAAAATAAGAAAAATATGCTTGCCTGGGCCACTAAGCAGTGTCAATGGACTATTGGATTGGAAGATTTGAAATATTTGGTTCATCATTCAGGATTTATCTTTTTGTGTGACACCAACTGTCAAACATGGAGGAGGAAGTGTGATGGTCTGGGCTCTTTTTCTGGATCAAAAGTCAGTGACTTGCACAGAGTGAGTCACACTCTAAACCAAAACTACTACAGCATCCCCTGGTATATGCCTAGTTGGTCAGGGGCTTATCCGACAGCAAGATAAATACCCAAAACTTAGTTCCAGGCTGTTTTAGAACTACCTTAATGTTTTGAGATGAACTGGACAAAAAGGTGAAAGCTAAGCAACCTACAAATGCAACACAAATGCAGCAGTGTTGGGAAGAACTTTCTGAGCAATGTTTGAATTATATATATATATATATATATATATATATATATATATATATATATATATATA
>JAAIIK010000302.1:698026-733338 GCA_014706435.1 Silurus glanis
ATATATATATATATATATATATATATATATATATATATATATATATAGAGAGAGAGAGAGAGAGAGAGAGAGAGAGAGAGAGAATACAGAAGCAATAGTAAATATCTTATAAAGTCCATAATTTGCTATTTATACCTGTTTTAGGGTGAGTTTGTTTTGTGCGTTCAGGGCGTAGATGGCTTTGTCCACAGCCAGTAAAGCCACTCTTGCATTCTCCTGGTTTCCCACATCAATCTGAAGATCAACACCTTCTTTTGGGCTGTAGTAATTTTTTCGTTCCTTAGTTGTTATTTCAACCTGTATAAGATACATCAAAATATTTGTAGAAAAATGAAAGAAGAACTAGCTTGCTAAATAGGATTTGCATTTTCTACATTAAATGTTTTGCTAAGCCTACATTTTGCCATATCATACACAGCGGGTAAAATAAGTATTGAACACGACAACAAACCGAAAAGAAATCAAACCATACATGTCCATAAATTAAGTTATGTGTAATAATGTAAAATGAAACAGGGAAAAAGTATTAAACACAATGTGTTTAATACTTTGTACAAAAGCCTTTGTTGGTAATGACAGCTTCAAGATGACTCCTGTATGGAGAATCTAGTTGCATGCATTGCTCAGGTGTGATTTTGGCCCATTCTTCTACACAAACAGTTGTCAAATCTTGAAGGTTCTGTGGCCTCTTTTATGAACTCTAATCTTTAGTTCTTTCTATAGATTTTTAATGGGATTCAAATCAGGTGATTGGCTGGACCATTCTAGCAGCTTTCTTTTCTTTCTTTGAAACTAATTGAGAGTTTCCTTGGCTGTGTGTTTGGGATCATTGTCTTGCTGAAATGTCCACCCTCGTTTCATCTTCATCATCTTGGTAGATAGCAGCAGATTTTTGCAGAGAATGTCTTGGTACATTTTTCCATTCATACTTCCGTTAATTATATAGGTCCCCTGGTGGTCTAGTGGTTAGGATGTGGCGCTCTCACCGCTGCGGCCCGGGTTCGATCCCCGGTCAGGGAACCAACCCCAGCCACTTTCAGTGCCGGTCCCAAGCCCGGATAAATTGGGGAGGGTTGCGTTAGGAAGGGCATCCAGCATAAAAACATGTGCCAAATCAAAACATGCGGAGGATCCGCTGTGGTGACCCCTAACAGGAGAAGCCGAAAGGAATTATATGAAGTTTGCTGAACCATATGCTGAAAAACAGCCCCACACCATGATGTTCCCACCTCCAAACTTCACTATTGGTATGGTGTTTTTGGGGTGATGTGCAGTGCCATTTGTCCTCCAAACATTGTGTGTATTATGGCATCCAAAGAGTTCAATTTTGGTCTCATCTGACCTGATTATATTCTCCCAGATTATATTCTCCCATTCTCCCACAGGCCAAGGCGTTTGCGTGCATTACTTATTGTTTTCTTCAAAACTCCTTTCTCCTTGGCTCTTGAACAACTGTTGTGAGGACCACCTGGTCATGACTGGTTTATGGTGAAATGTTCTTTCCACTTCTGGATTATGGCCCCAACAGTGCTCACTGGAACATTCAGAAGTTTAGAAAACCTTCTGAAACCAATGCCATCAGTATGTTTTGCAACAAAAAGGTTGTGAAGGTCTTGAGAGAGCTCTTTGTTTTTACCTATCATGAGATGTTTCTTGTGTGACACCTTGGTAATGGGACACCTTTTAAATAGGCCAGGAGGTATGCGCTATATATATATATATAGCATACCATATCCTTAAAAAAAAAGTAACTGTAATATAGCTTACCTTTCCCTCACACATATCTTTGACATCTACCCAGATTGAGTCTGCTATAATTTCATCATTTGTGTTATAATAATATCCAATGAGACGGAAGGATGGAATCATGTCAGAGTTGATCGAAAGGCTGACAGTGGCTGTAACTCCTATTTGAGTAGAATCTGCCTTTTGGAGAACACCTTTGCTGAGGACCTAAAGAGAGCATACATCATGTTTTAAAAACTATTCATCACAAAAAAATCAATATCTGATTAGAGTCTAATGATTGCAATGCCTTCATCCAAATCATGTACAATACTCCATATGTATACTACTATTTTTGTTAAGATTAATCTATAACTATATTACATTTGACATTTAAAATGTAAATTACTTTATTTGTTTTTATATTATATTGTAAAATTGAGACTTCTTACCAAGTAATAAATGTATCCATCTTTTGGTCGGCCTCTGACAAAGTCAAACTTAACAGTTAGTTGATTTCCAGGTGACAAAACTGTATTGTGCACACTGATGTACAAGAAATCATTGCTTGGGGAGGTGGAAATGAGCACTTTTTTTTGTGTCGTAACTCCATCCACAATTACCTGTCGGATACAGGCATATGACATAAGCAATTTTCACAATCATTTTATTGCTGAGTTCAACAGTTTCAGCTAGCTTACATGAAGCTAATCAAAACATGATGCTAATCAACCAAAAAAAGAATAATTATTATAATAAAAACATTAACTGTATATTCTGGTATATAGAAAATTCTAATCTCTTAAAACACTCACCTGAACAGAAATGGATTGTGGTGATTGGTTCGGATTGAAAACATTAAATGCTGCTCCTTCTTCATTTGTTTTTGCAGTTACAGATTTCTCATTGGTGTGTGATAAACTCATTTCCACCGGAACAGCTTCAGCTGGCAGGCCAGTTGGAGTATACACCATAACCTAAAAAAAAAACGAGATACAACTTAACAACTACTGCTTTATTAAAGTAAATCAGGCTTACAAGGGAAAAGATTACCTTAATATCAAAAGGCATGTTAGGAATATAGTGTGATCTGGTTCTTTCCAGGTCCACTCTATATCTCTGTGACACTATGGGAAGTAATATTTCCGACTCTTGTAACTCACCACCTAGCAGAGAGATAAAGGCATTTTACAAATTTCACACGAACCCATGATCAGTTTGAATGGCCAAAATAATCAGTCCATAGTGATTTGATCATTCATTATCTCTCCTGTTAAAATAAAGAGACTAGACTAGATTACCTGAACAAATACTTGGAAGAATAAAACAACAGTCTGCATTCTCATATATTAGAGGCAAACTTAAAATCATAAGGAACAAACTTATACATTCTTTAAAAAAGAAAAAAAGCTGCTTTTAGACAATGTCCATTTTTAAATAAAATACAATATAAAAATGTATTGAATTGAATATAGGATTAAATATTGTCATTGTCAACTTACTGCAAATAGTTAATTACAGCTACATTTAGACAATTAGTCAGTACATAATCAGATGCATTCAAGGGGACCTGGGGTTGCTAATCTAGCTGTAGTGGAAATACTGATTAGCATATTGATCATTTTTCATATACACAGCATTGTGTATCTATTCACTGATGACATGTGGAGGCATTGGCGCAAATGCTACTTTTCTTCCTATTTTCTTATTCACAACAGCATTTTTACTTCTGCTGTAATACTAAAGTCCCTCGATTTGCTATTCTGTTATTCAGATGTGCGGCAGCAAGCTCACTGAGCCATTTAGTGCCTTAAAGTTAATACTGTATTACTAAAATTGATTTTTTTTGGTCTAGTTTTAGATCTTTTGTGTTTTGAAAAGCTGGAATTTTGAATTCTGAAATTTGTTGGTTAATGATATCAGCTTTATTAAGCTGCTCCTAGACTTTATGCTGGATGACTATCATGCCATAATGAACCCAGCCATTAGGATTGCACAAGCCAGTGCACTCTTAGTGCCGGTCCCAAGCCCGGATAAATGGGGAGGGTTGCTTTAGGAAGGGCATCCAGCATAAAAACATGTGCCAAATCTAACATGCGGATCACGAATACGGATGATCCGCTGTGGCGACCCCTAATGGGAGAAGCCGAAAGAAAGAAAGACTACATTATTGGCTTTCTACCAATTATTCAAAAAATTCACCAGGCAATTGCATATAGCATTAATCAAGTACGAAAATTTCTCTTGCCCAAACAAAATCTATTATCCCAAGCCACTACTATCTTCTGATGACACTGGCTAAAAATAACAGCATATAATTATAATTAATGTATTTCCAACTCTATTAATAAAATAAATCTCAGTATCTGAACTGTATCCAAACAGAATTTTTATATGACAGCTTGCAACAAATGATTTTTCCCATGTATTTACTTAAGGTATCTGTAACAGAAACACCAATGTAGAACCGTACTCCATCCTGGGCCATGTCTTCCAGCTTTAAAGGTGCCAGTTTCTCCTGGATGTCTGTGATTTTAAGAGTGATTTCAGCCTGACCATTTCTTACCTAAATAGGAGAAACACAAGCCAATAGGCAATGTTTGCTGTATATATTTGTGTTCTTTTATAAAAACTTATTTTCAACAAATGTTTTGACTTACTGGTCCAGTTTTTCCTATACTCTGGATGAACTTGATGTCATCTGGCCCATCGGTATTCTTCTCTTTTAACCCAAATCGGCAGTGAAATCCACCATTGATTTTCTTTCCATATGAATATCTATTTAATGAGTGCATTGGTTTTGATCTATGTCATTTTTATATCATATAGTAGACAAGTTATATCATATATTGCACAAAATTTAACATATAATCCCATGGAAATTATATGGCAGCTAGAACACACTTAAGTGTAGAGTACCACAAAAAAAAGAATTTCTGAATCTGAAGATGTCATTAAGCTTCAATAATAACAGCTTTGACAGTAGCTCTGGCAGAGATCATATTAAGGCACTCATTCGAATATGTTTTTGTTCCTATGGTAGCAGCTAATAATACTTCCCCAGCTGGGAAAATCCTTTCCCCAAAGTCCAATGCCTTAACCACTAAACTACCGCCTCCCCTAACTATGTAATGCATTGATTTAAAAAAGTGTGCATCGGATACAAGTTTACATTTTATGGGGGGTTTTGGCTCACTTTGTGCATAGGAGCATTGCCATGCTGGAACAGGTTTGGGTTTACAAGGTCAAGTGAACGCAAAATTTTATTATAGTGCATCTAAAGACGTCCTGTACAATTAAGTGCTTTGTGGTAACAGTATGGAAAAGAACCACATATAGCAGGAAAGGTCAGGTGACCCAATACTTTTGGCAATATAGTGTATGAACACACACACACACACACACACACCCACACACACACACACACACACACACAAACACACACACACACGCACACACACACACACACACACACACACACACAAAAAGATTTGCTTTGCCTCTTCACCTGCAGCTGTGCTCATTAAATCTTTTTCATGTCTCTGACATTAATATAACATATTGGGTTTGTTTTTATTTAAGGTGACTTGTTTTATTGTTGGTTGTTTGTTGATTGTAAAAAATATAAAAATGATGACATGCTAAGTTATGCCATTGTATGTGATTACTGATAATGAACAAATAAACCAAACAGGAAAATAAATGGCTAAATCAAGTTAGCAATGGAACCTGATATGATCCACTGAGTTAACAATGACATCTTTTACAATAAGAATGAACAAAAGTTATTTAAAAAAACTTACGAAACATCAATGGAGAATTTTAAGCTTTCAGCGCTCACAAGGAGATAGTGAACTTCTGGAATGATGGTTACACCAAAACTGGGGAGGACTGAACAGAAGTGCATAGTTTAATTGAACATTTTGGATTCAATTCAAGAAAATGTTTACAATTTTTTTTTTTTTTTTTTTTTGGTAAAATATCTGAAATATCTTTGCATCAATGCATCAAAACATCAATGCAATGCAAACATTGCATAAACATGCAACCCAGACCCATATACACAATGAGGTTTCTCTGTATCTGTTGCTTATTTTATGATTTTTGTTAAAGTGATATGTCAACTTGCTTTTTCCTTTTTTGGTAAAGTAGCTTCATTTTAGCTACTGCAGTGTAGTTACTTTTCTTTATTAGCTTGTAGTGTAGCTAGGTCTAATACCAATATAGGGCAGTTCAGTGAAGGTTTAGCTGTTTTAAATTATGGGGCACTTGAAAACTGTTGTTCATGACTTGTTAAACATTTGTATATTTTTGCACCATCAAAAAATGATTGAGGTAGGATAAGAGCTTTCAATACATTTTCCATATGCCTAGCACTTGCATTTCAATAAACATAATTACAAAACTGATTTCTTAATAACAGTGTGTCCTTCAAAATGACAGCACAACAGCGCAAAACAGCACAACCAAAAAAATAAAAAATAATAATAATATTTTTTGTTTACGTACCAAACTTCTGAACCTTGAATTCCTGAACAGTAGGGCTCTTCTCATCACCTTTGTAGTAAGCTTTGATCTTCCACACACCTGGCCTTAAGAAAGTGTGATGAATAAAGAACATGAAGGTTTTTCCACATGCTTATACTGATTTATTTAAAAGTTATGAAAAAATAAGGAGAGATTACAGGCAATAGTAGACAGTAGATCATACAAACATACTTTGCCACATCAGGAATTTCAAAGACCCTTTCATAAATGCCAAATTTAGATTTAACTGAAGATTTCTTGATTATGTTCCCATCTGCGTTCTGCAATAAACATCAGAATGAAAGTAAGAAAAAAATAATCACAATTTATTTCTTTCTTTTTAAAGCTCTGTGAGGTGCTGTATTTAGAGCTGTTAAAACACTTACAACTACGAGAATTTCTGTCATCACTGATTTCGGACGCATGGCATGATCCAGAGTAAAGATCCTGTATTGAACTGAAAATAATATATGGTGATCATCCAGTACAGTACATTTACATAGAATTAGTATATACAAATATGCACATTGCAATACAGTATACTGTACAGGTTTATCTGATAAAGTAGCTGATAGATGTATCGTTCTACTTTGAGTCATTTCTGTTGTACCTGTCTGAGTGGGGTTGTATATAGGCTGGTTTGTCTGGATGAAGATGTAGCCTCTGTGCTGGGACACCAGCACTCGACTTATCATTCTCTTACTTTCACCAACATCACACACCAGATTGAGATAAGGTGGTTCTGCCTTGTCCCATTGTAAACTTGAAATTTTCTCTGGCAAAATCTTTAATAAGAATATACAAAAACATACTGTATGTGCAAAGAATACAAATGATATTAGTACTTTTAAATAGAAAGGATATCAAACTCTATTTGAAGCTATGTCATATAATTAGTGGTTTTCTTTATTTGCTAGAGAATATGGTATTAGAACACAAAACATATTTTACAATTTAAAATACATTATGGGGTTGGAACAGTGCAAGGGCATGATTAGGTAACTTATAAAAAGAAATATAAAAAAAATATATATCATTTAAATTTGCAAGCACTTTTAAAAATGAATGTAAATAAAGCTTCAAGAAAGCATAGGATACTAGCAGACACAAAATATATATATCGCTCCTTTCCATTGCGACCCTGATCACGATGAACGGTTATTGAAGATGAATGAATGGTGTACAGTCATGGGAAAAAGACAGTACTTCCTGTTACATTTATATGTCAAGTCAAGAGTCAAGAGTCAAGAGGCTTTTATTGTCATTTTTGCTATACACAGTGGTACACAGTACACAGTAAAAACGAAACAACGTTTCTCCGGAACCCTGGTGCTACACTAAACAACAAAACAACAGCAGCATAGAGCTACAACACAAACATAAAGTGCATCGAGTGCAACCTGGTGCAAACAGTGCAAACAAAAAACAGTACAGACAGACATTGCAGACAGACAACACAAGACAAGACAAAAGACAAAAAAAACCAAGTATAGCGCCGACTAGTAAACCTGCTGTATACTTGATTATACAGTACTTTGTAAGGAGAAATGTAAAACCTATACCCAGGAGAGAATACAAACAGAACAGAACAATGTAGTGCAAAAAAAACAGCAGCAAGGAGGTGCAAAGACAGCATGTAAACATTCTACTGTAGTACAAGGTGCGAGTATAAATAATAATAAATAGATAAGTGGTGGTGGAGTGGATCGAAATGAGTGATGATTGTGTTTAGTCCAGGTTGTACAGTTCAGTAACACACATTTGAATGAGTGTGTGTGTGACTGAGTGAGTGTGTGTGAGTTCTGTTTCAGTTCTGTGTATTAAGAAGCCTGATGGCTTGTGGAAAGAAACTGTTGCACAGTCTTGTTGTTGCGGCCCGAATGCTTCGGAACCGTTTTCCTGATGGTAGGAGTGTGAAAAGTGAGTGTGACGGGTGTGTGTGATCGTCCACAATGCTGTGTGCTTTGCGGATGCAGCGTGTAGTGTAAATGTTTGTATTTCTTAAAGTCTAACAAAAACAACTTTTACAACTAAAATAACTTTTGGGAGTTTATGTTCTGGAGTACTCAGATTCAATTGAATTCAATTTACATTAATTTGTATACAGTAGTTCTTTAAACGATAGACACTGTCCCAAAGCAGCTTTACAGAGATAAATGTGTCTGCAATGTACCAAGAAGAAAGAACATCAGTTATGATCTCCAAGAAGCAATTGCTGCTGCTCATCTGGAGAGGTTTACTCCACAGTATCCTTGAGACAGATTTAAATCAATCTGTCTTGCAGCTTAAGCTGGGCTCAAATTGGGTCATGCAATAGGATAGTGATTCCAAGCACAACATCAAATTGACACCTGAATGACTATAGAAGAATAAATAGGTGTTGACATTTAGATGTTGAGATGGATTTTAAGCGAGCTGTGCATAAATAAATGCCTTTAAACTAAAACAATTTTGTTATGGGAAGAATCCATACATCTCCAAAATCAAAGTATTTTTTGTTAAAGGTGCTTTTACATTCTACTGAATTACAGGGTGTAGTTTTTTCTCAACATGCTTTTATATGTTAGTTCTGAATTTTATTTAAAAAAAAAATTACTACATATTGAAATCTGTTTTTATGTATTTTTTTTATTTTTTTGCTTGTTTATAGAAGTTGATGAGGACCATACAATTTTTCTTTAATAATAAATAAAATATAACATTGAATTGAAGAAGGGCATACATTGTTTTCAATATGACTGTATATTTTCACGGTCTGACATTTAATTCAATATATTTGATTTACCTGAAGCTCCAGCATTCCAATATTTTCTCGCCGAGTGATCTGTATAGTCTCCTGCTTTGACATAAGGATACGTTTCACCTCTTGCTCTAAGTAACAGGTTACAGGTTTGTTCAGCAGTCCCTCCCCAACCTGGACTGACACCTTTTCTTTCACTCCAACATGAAAAACATTGGGAGCTGTCACCAGGAATCTAACATATTCAGAAGAAAAAAATCACAGAGCATGTATTTTTTTTTTTTACCTTCAGGCTAGTGAGGAGTCACGGAACTCCAGTTTCTCGGTTATTTCATATGAGAATTTTATAATTATGTTTTTTATTATGAAAATATTTTCGCAATTCCAGAATAGAAGATTGTTTTTAAATATATAAGAACAATAATTAAGAGGGTTTAATTTGTTTCAAAGGTATAAGTACTTTCAGTATGTTGCAAAATCAGCTATATTAGTGGAAAGAACTGTCTGAAATTTGGAATTCTCACTGTTATAAGCATTTAATTTCAAGAGTCTTGTACTACCAGCGACTAAAAGATTTTATGAACTGTAAACACTTACAAGAACGAGGCAGAACATCACTAATAAAAACAAGACAAGATCTTTCTGCTTAAACGTGAATATGATTATGATAATTATCAAGTCCTAGATAAACTGGGTATAGAGGGAACTGGCATTGGGTCATTGGGCAGTGGGTATTCAGGAGTAAACTTGGTAACCCTGTCGACAAAGGAATGATGATCTCACTAGATGGCAAATATTGAAAAGAAAGTGAAATATTTTTCATACCAAATTAAATGCCCATGACTGTTTGACAAGCACTGTCATGAACACTAACTAAACAATAATCTGAGCACTAAGTCACTCTCACTGCAAGTCCAGGACATATTCAGCAGATAAATCACACAGGAGTTTCAATCATAAATACAGAACTCAAGCTGTGATAAGGTATCAAAATAACAAGTCACAAAGTCACAAAACACACACCACATACTTACGTCTCTGCAGAGACCAGATGTGCAATACAACCTGAGAAAAGCAGCAAATACAGCAGAGAACCCATGTTCACACTTTCTCTTTAGTTTCAAAGAGAGTGTGTAGTCTGAGTGGTGATCAGTGGTCAATGTGCTGTTTTTGTCTTATCACTGGATTTATCTAGTAAAAGGAGGATCCAAAATTGCACCAGGACATCATGTTGCTCAACTGGGTGTACCTACTGGGTAAATCATTCGGTACAGTTTCTCTAAAGTCATGTGATTTCACGGAAAACACATAAAACACAAAGTGCCAAAAAACCCTGAAACTGATTATTTCATTTTAATCAAGAATTCTTTTACTTTTTTTACATGCAGCAATTTGTCATATTATGATGATTATATATATATATATACACAGTATTTACATACATTACATTTACAGTACATTTATAGGCTATTTTCAGACATTACAGTATTGAAATTGTAGTGCATTATGTAATGACGTAAAAAGAAAAAAAAAACACATCCCAGAATCCTTTGTTGTCACTTTAATAGAAGCATATCATTATAACTTTAAACTAAACTACTGCATGAAAGAAACTTATCAAATGCCTAAGAAGCTTCCAAAACCAAAACAAGCTGAGATTTTCTATACTATATATATACGTTACAGACAGACAGTAATATCCAAAAATTTACCACATGCTTTTAATCTATTAAATACAAGATTGGCTTTAATTGATAAAAAAACAACAACATTTAAATAGTAGAGAAGGAGGAAAAATTAAGTATAGCTGGACATGCCAAATAAAGATATAACATTTGAGAATGTCTGTATCATCGTTTATAATGTCTTGATATATGTGCAGATCTTGCATTTGTTAGATAAAGTATTGATTTTTTTTTATTTGCATTTGTAATGTCAATGAACCTGGTCAGTGGGTCTATTGTACTTGCCAAGTTTCATTAATCTTAAATGAAATAGCTTTTCTCCACCTTTCATTGCTTTTGAAGAATATAGCAGCAAACCAGAGGTATGATGTCCATCCACAACTCCTGTTCAGTGATCTGACAGACTCAAGAATTGCGTTTGGACAATCAGCCTCTGACAGCCAAATGGAAACTGGAAATATTCAGGTAAAGTGAAGCTTCAGAAGATGTCCATGTTGCAAAAAGTCCATTCTTTCCTGTTATATTGAGAAATATTATACACATTATACATACATTTCATGACGTGGAAAAAACATAAAAAGCTATTTTCACATGAGTTATGCAGCTTCACTGCATGGTTAAACTGGTAAGACTTTCACATTCTGGAATGACACTTTTGTACCTCCCAATGGACTACCGAATTCCTACACGATTACATTTCTTGTGAACTTTCATGGAAGTAAACATGACTCCAAAACCAAATATAAATCATTGCCCTGAATAAAATCGGTGTTATCAGTTTACTCTGGAAAATGAGCCGTACTCAAGAATCTTAACCAATACACAGTCAAGTTTCTACATTGTCATCTGGCTGTGTAAAAAAAAAAACTGGAAAGATTTACACTAGAAAACATTATTAGATTGAGTGTCTGAAAACTATAGGCATCTCTTAATCTACACAATCTGTTACCTTTGAATCTGCTGCTGAAATGGATCACTTGGAAACCAGCAAATCTCCAAACTGGGAATTTCATATCGGAGTGTTCTGGTTTGCGTCAGACTGCGTCTCCGTCTTGCTCTATCTCTGTGTCGGTATCTTTGTGTGTGTCTCTACATCACTTTCTCTCTCCCTCTCATTCTATCCATCTCATTACATGCAGCACTGGGGTTACCTAAGAGACTGGGCCTCAAAAGAGAAAATCTCTCCAGCCACAATAAATGGTGCAAGTGACAGAGGGCAAGAAGGGAGGGGAACAAGGGGGCAGAGAGAAAGAGAGAGAGAGATGTCAGATGACAGGTGGATGGAACAGAAATTAATTAGTGCCTTGGTTTGTGTAATGGTGCTTCAGTTGGTCAAATGTGTGGCTCAGACACTTGAACCTGGCTAATAAAGTGTTGTTTGAAGGTGTACAAGGCAAACATGATTCCTTGTTCCTGTTTTGAGGGTGAAATATAAACTGAGACATAAAAAGTAGTTTGGTAGTCTAAAGTCTTAAAAAAAAAAAGCTGAATAAGCATACTTGTATAGATTTGACCATTTAATATTTTTATTTTTCTCATCATCAGTCTAAATATGTCTCTAACATGGTGAGCATATGTGGGGACCAGAGCAGCTTAGCAGCAGGATAAATCAGATGACTTCTTTATGCCTTTTGCTTAGAGAGCATATATTACCACTGACCACCTTGTTGCCATGGCAGACCCCGCACAAAAGGGCGTGGCGTGGGAACTGCTTACTAGGGTCAGGAGTGAGGGTCAGGAGGGCAAAGGTCACCAGCAGCTGGACAGTGCATAAGAGGAGCAGAGGCTGAGAAAGAAGCATGGGGGTGGACACCACCAGTGAGTGAGAGGCCTCAGAAGGGCGTTACATTGAACCGTGTTGTGACAAAGGGGTCTTGATGAGGGTTCACCTAAAATCTCACTGTTTAGGGTGTTTTCGATGACAAACACTACATCATTGAAGACCTGCTAATGTCTAATGGTCCATGCAGAAAGACATGGCTATTCTTACTGCCTGCACAAAGGCTCAAAAGACATTTCAAACACTGGAAATAACACTACATATTAGCTGAGTTTAGCTGAAAACCATAGCATTGTGCAAGAAATCTCAGAATCTTTCTCCCGAAAGTATTTTTGACCACAAAATCTTCAACATGAACCAGGGTGCAGGGTGGTCCTGCAAAAGACTGCAACTGATCTTTTCTTTGTGAAAAATAAAATAATTTGTAAGCCATAAGCTCCACAATCTACAAATAAAAACGTACATTAAGGTGTTTCCAGTGGAAAAATCGTACAAATCTTGCTGATAAAAAGTCATTCATTCACATTTTTAGTTTTCTCATCCATTTTTAAAACATTGTCTAAAAAAAATCTAAATCCCTAATGCATCTATGTAAATGTCCACTTTTGCTAAAGTCTCCACTGCATTACACATTTCCTTTTTTACATATCTGAAACATAATGCAACAAAATCAACAACAACAACAACAACAAATCATTACCAGAATGTAAAACAATTGATTAGATTCTTTCCAATATTCATTTCTTAATATTTAATCACAGTCAGGAGATTTGCAGTGCTAATAGTACATTTGTAGTGTTTGGAAAAATGTTCTATATCAAAAACATGGGAAACATATTTAACATCTTCATGAGTGACCAGGCCATGCTCCCAGGGAGTGGTGTGAAGGTGAGGTCAGGCAGGTGGACCCTGGATTGCAGTTTTGGGGGTAATTCTCTGGAGGTCAAGGGGAGACAGCCAAAGAAGCAAATTGGGGACAATGTCAATATGCAAATTGTGTCAGTTCTATGGTTGCGAATTTACACTCCCATATGTTCCACCGGAGCCTCTGCATTGTTTAACAGAAAGCAAAATTCTGTGAGCATGTCCATATGCCCTCACACACATTTTTAAAAAAAATCTGAGTAAATAAAAGTGATTTAAATGCTCCAGCATACATTGTTGAATATGTTTTTAATAATAAAATATGTTTTTAATAAATGAGCAAGTACATTTAAACAACAACTAGCAGGCAACAATACTGTCACAACTTATCAGTATATGAATATGATATAGTATACATTTCACTGGTGTCTATATAGACATAGATGAAGCAATTACCATAGATTAAGGTTGAGGTAACGAACATGTCATTTGCTTTAATGTATTCATTTAAAAGGCACTGATTGAAATGAACTAAAGCTACAATCACATTTATTGTTATCAAACATAATTGATTATAAATCAGTTGCTATGGAAAAAGACAGACAATGGTGTGAAAATTTGTTTTGCATTGTTAGCAAAGCCTTTAACTTTCAAACTTAAATTTGTCTTTCTTTACATTTACGTCATTCTGGAGATACATGTTTAATTTGACTTGGTTTGGTCACATTTTCGATTATAAACACCATTTACACTGGGTCTTTTTTCTGAATGTATTGTGGTACCTCGGAGATTAAGACATTGGACTTCTGACTAGAAAGCCATAAGTTAAAGTCAAAGCAAAGCCCTTAACCCCTCACCTGCTTTGTTGTATAAATAATTGTAAGTTGCTCTGGATAAGGGCCAAATGCTGTAAATGCTTGAGCTAAATTTTCTGTCTCAAACTTTTAAAGGCAAGGATACATTATTTGTGCCACCTCAACCCTGGAAACAACTTGCAATAAATAATGCTTTTGTACAGTGGTGTTTGGAACCATGGAACATTCTTACTGGGTTCTACTGAGTTTGTGCTGGTTTTGATTTATTTATATAAATTCAGTTACATACATACCTAGCTTTCTTTTTTACCCTGCCTAACTGCCACAGCCACTAAGAATCAGTCTGATAACATTTGCCACATGGCAGACAGACTAACTAGAAAGAGGTTTATAGAGGACTGCCCCACTCATGCCACTTAGAGGGGCACACTTTTAAGAGATGAGATGCTCAAAGAGATGCTCCTTGTAGCGGTAGGATTACACAGTCTCTGTAGATCAGTTGCCTTCTGTGAGGCTAATCATTAACCATTGTAGT
Organism: Silurus glanis; assembly: GCA_014706435.1. NCBI lineage: Eukaryota > Metazoa > Chordata > Actinopteri > Siluriformes > Siluridae > Silurus > Silurus glanis. The sequence goes on from JAAIIK010000302.1 coordinate 712,698, forward strand.
TTAGTAAAGTGGTTTCAAGGCAAGGCATGTAGAGCTGTCTGACCTCATGACTAAAAAAATCGAATCGTTACTCTGTTGTCTAAATAGACTAACACATGTCGATGTCTTAGAACCAGCAAATAAACCTAAGAATATATTTTCCTCGTTTGTGTTGCGAAAGGAAATAAAACCTGAATTGAAAACCTAACCATAAAAAAATGCATTTGTGGTGCAGCACAAAGTGTTTGCCCTATTATTGGGTGATCACAAATTGAAATCCTGTTGATACCACGGTCATCTCTGAGTGAGAGCCATTGGTTGTGACCTTTGGTTTTGAGGGGGAGTACAGAATTTCATCACTGTCAATCATGGTGGCACTGCCAATTATAAGCCTCTGTGAGCTAATGTATTTAGAAAAGGGCAAACAAAGTTTTCTTCAGAATGTGTTTCACTGCTCTGTAAATCAGCATGATCAGCAGTTTGGAAAAATGCAGTTGGCTGCCATTAGAGGAAGTATGTATTATCCTTCACTCAACCCAGTTATAAGCAACTACCGTATGATAAATGTATGATGGGATGTTTGTAATTTTGTTAAACGTTTAATATATAAATAAGTGGACTGAATTGTATTTAGCTGACTGATGGGATGGAACTTATTGGTAAGCATCTGTTTTCTGCAAAGACAGAAACATGAAAGTTTTACTACTGGGGATAACACATACATTATGTGATTGGGTTTCAAATGTAAACTGCAGATGCAGTCTTTTAAAGTATAAGTAATTAAGTATAAGTAAGTATATCTGCGACCAAATCAATTTCCTCTTCTCTGTCAGCCATTGTGGAATAAAAAAAACAGCTATGGGTCAATTTATACACCTAATATGGATGCTTTTGCTTGTGAAAACACAGCTAGTGAGTTAAAAGGAGACTAGTTGAATTGTGTTCATTGGGTTTCTTGCTTAAGTAATGGCGCTCATTCTCACATCATGAGGTACCTGCATTTGATGCAGTGCTGTTATAGTGCGTTTCTGTATAATATTGATGATTTCTATAGCAGTGGTGTAATAATGATGGAATTATTAGGTGAACACAGGATACAGGTCAGACACCACTGAAGGGCTAGGTATGAATTGCATGACCTGCCATTGAATTTTAATTTGAAGGTTGACATAATGCAACATTATGCCAACGACCATCAATCTAGTTAGATTTTTTTTTGGCTCTTCAAAAGAAAAACTTTGGCCACCTTGTCTTGATGGCCCCCGCTGTAATCATTGTGTGCGGCTTGTTATCAGCTGGGGGAAATGCACTCTCTGGCCACTAGGGGTCAGACAAGCGAGGCGCAACTTGTCCGGATGCAAAACATTCGCTTCATATTGCGTGTTTGGAGGAAAAAAAAATCAAATCTCTGGAAATGATTTATTAATCATTTTAATTCTGTAGCGTATCACCGAGTGCGGCCCTTGTGCGGTTTTCAGCCACCAGGCAAATGCAGATGTGTGCGTAACTTAACAGGTTAGTAAATAGTTGTGCTAAGCTTGTTAGGTAAAGCTCGCTAGCTAGCGTACGCGCAGATCTCGGTTGCTAGGGAGTGTGAGATTGCTGTTGGGGTTTGTGGTTGAGCGCTTCTCGGCGTCTTATAATTCGAGTTTTATTTTTAGTTGTGTCCATGTATAAATTAAATATAGCCCCCGGAGCAGGGCATCAATTGCACATGTGACGCGCATTGTGCGTAGTTTTAATGCAAACGGATCAATAGCGCTAGGGTTAGCTGTGGCTAGCTAGCATTCCGTGGCTAGCTAGTTGTCTACGCTGCGAGGTAACGTGCCACATATATCGACTACACTTAATAATACAGAGGGGGAAAAAAGTAAATATAGTGCTCGAGTTTTATCTTCTTTTTTTACAAACGTAAGTTTTCACCAGGCCTGAGCGGGTTGCTTGTTATTCAGAAATCCAGTGAGGAAATCCCGTGCTGCTAGCGCTGGACGCTGTGTGGACGCACAGGCCTCTTCGGCCATTTTTGTTGACATTCCTACTTTCTTTTCATTTCGCATGTCGTTCGCGAAAAGTTGTATAACGCATGTTGTTGTGCGTTGACGTTCGCAGAGATTTCCGATTCACGCAAATCCTTTTTCATCGTTCTCGAATGGGTGAAAACCAACATCCGATGGTTTTGTAACCGCAACTGATCCTGCAGGGAAAGTAAGTCAGGGAAAAGGAGTCCAGTGTAGAGGCAGCTGTGGTTCAGGAGCTAGTTATCAGTGAGGCACGGAGGGGTTTTATTTTCATTTTTTCCCCCCTTTTCACCCCAGTACTATAAACCATGCAACCAGTTAATGGTAAAAGAAAGCTGTATCATTTAAGCATCTCTAATATAACCGTGCTTTAAAGCTAAAAAGGGGCATTTTTACATGTATTTTACAGCACAGAGAAAATCTTTCTTTGCATATCCCAGTGATGTTAGGAAGCTGGGGTCAGAGCACAGGGTCAGTCATGTTACAGTGGAGCACAGAGGGTTAAGGGCCTTGCTCAAGGGCACAAGATGAGCATGACAGCATGTGACAGCATGACAGTACTGGGGCTTGAACCTCCAACTTTCCCAACAGTAACCCAGAACCTTAATCACTTAGCTACTACTTGGGTATTTAATCAAATACACACTGTTTATTTTTTTTTTTTGTAAGTTGCACTGATTTTCTCTTTCTCTCTGTCTGTCTATATCTATCGTTCTAGTAGTGAAGTCCAGTAGTCTTCTCTATTTGGCCAGTTTGGCTTGCATCTATGAACTCATTGGTGCCCACCACCTCGGCCGTCAGTAGCCCCGTTAGTTCCCTGGACTCCCCCCTCTCTGTCATCAGTTCATCCACTGGCTCTCCAGGTGTGCCAGTGACCCCTTCAGTGGGTTACGGACCCATCAGCAACCAACAGGTGAGCTACAGTCTTATTACTTGCGCCAACAAATTGCTAAGTGTGCAAAGCTTTATTTTTTTTAAAAATAATAAATATGATACATTTGTGATAAATCTGAAAACGGCGTCTTCGTCTAAAAGTGCTTTGCGTCCACGCATTTGTTTTCAATCATTTCCAAAAGTTGCTCATCCACAATGAAACGTCCCTTTACTGCGCATGAGCAAACGGTGAGATGCTTTAACCTGAGTCATTTCCGCCTGCCGTTTATTTACTTTCCCGGCTCTTTGAAATGTTGCAACAATGACTAAAAATGTCCACACTGCGACACGAAAATGGCATTTTCAGATTTTCAAAAAGCTACATTTTTGTTGTTCCGTCTCAGTGTGGATGGAAGGCCTAGAAAAATACTGGCTTTCAAAACACAAACGTCAGTGTGGACACAGTCCATCACTCCTATAGAATGATGGGACGATTGACCATTCTTTAAAGAATTCACTTACTGCGTGTCGAGTGCCTTCCCCTTTTGATTTTCCTGTCTTCGTGCTACTGTTAGATCAACTCCTCGATGTCAGAGCTGCACACTGTCAGCAGCTCTGACGATGTGAAGCCATCCTTTGTTCTGAAGTCTCCAGGAGGCACTGGGCCGATGCTGTCCCAAAAAAGACTCTGTGCTATTTGTGGAGATCGCTCCTCCGGTGAGTACTTAGAAAGGTCATGCAAAGGCTTTAAGATTTAGAAAATGTTAGCTCTGACTTACTCACTGCATTTGTTTTGGGTTTCAAATTAGTACCTCAGATGTACATTTCTTAAAACAAGTTTGATTCACAGCAAAAAAAAAAATTGCTGATGCAGAACTTCTGAACTAATTAGAGTTCATTAGTAAAAGTAATCCTGCCTCACTTTTTTTTTTTTCTTTCTTAATAATTTTTGGTTCCTTGTCCAGGGAAGCACTATGGGGTGTACAGCTGTGAGGGCTGTAAAGGCTTCTTTAAGCGCACCGTGAGAAAGGACCTGAGCTACATCTGCAGAGACAGCAAAGAGTGTCTTGTAGACAAGCGCCAGCGCAATCGTTGCCAGTACTGCCGTTACCAGAAGTGCCTAGCCATGGGCATGAAGAGAGAGGGTTTGTATTGGTGTATAGGTTTAACCTACCTTTGCATTGCCTTCTATTGTTGTTGTGTTTGTTGTTTTTTTGCCCCATTTAGGCCTGACTTTAATATTTTTTTAAGATTTCTTTCTCTATGGCAAATACAGTTCACGTCTGGGTAACGTGCATCCTTATTTCTTGCACTTTATAGCTGTTCAGGAGGAGAGGCAGAGGAATAAAGAGCGTGATGGAGATTATGACTGTAATTCTGCAGCCAATGAGGAGATGCCTGTGGAGAAGATCCTGGAAGCTGAGACAGCTGTGGATCACAAAACAGAATTACATTCTGCAAGCAGTTCTACTGGTGCTGTGAGTGTTTCTCTTTATGTTTCTATTAGTGAGGGGTAGAGGAGACCTACTTTTGTACTTGTATATTGCGGTGGGCTTGATTTCTGTGGTTCATATAGGATGCAAATTAGTCTACAAGAAAACAAACATAAATAAAATAAAATTCAGTTTATTCTTGTTGATCTTAAAAACTGAAGACCCTGTGTCTACAAACCTAACTAAAACAGAGGAGCAGGAAGAAAATGTACAGCTAGCATGCTAGATCTGCTACTATATAAAACCTGAGTATTACCAGACTCATTGACAATTAAAAGTTGAATACAACGTTATAATAATACTTACTGTGTATCATAAATCCAGAGTGGCTTAAAAAAATTAATTCTTATTGCTAGATGTTCGACACGTGGCGCTTCTCCACCTTCCGCTTGAGGATGCCCCACAGGTGCTCAGTAGGGTTCAGGTCTGGAGACTCCATCACCTTCACCTTCAGCTTCCTCGGCAAGGCAGTTGTCATCTTGGCGGTGTGTTTGGTGTCGTTTCATGTTGGAAAACTATCGTTCGGCACAGTTTCTGAAGGGAGGGCATCATGTTGTGTTTCACAGTGTCACAGTACATGTTGGAATCCATATTTCCCCTAATGAACCGCAGCTCCTTGCACTCACGCAGCCCCAGACCATGATGATACCACCGCCATGCTTGACTGTAGGCAAGACACAGTTTTCTTGGTTCTCCTCACCAGGCCGTCGCCACACATGCTGGACACGATCCGAGCCAAACAAGTTTATCTCGTCTCATCAGACCACAGGACATGACTCCAGTAGTTCATGCTCTTGGACAGGTTCTCTTCAGCAAAATGTTTGTGGGTTTTCTTGTGAACCAGCTTCAGGGGAGGTTTCCTTCTGGGATGACGGCTATGCAAACCGACTTGCTGCAGTGTGTGGCGTACGGTCTGAGCACTGACAAGCAGATCTTCCTCTTCTTCAACTTCTAAAGCAATGCTGCAGCACTCATGCATCTGTTTTTTTAAAGCCAGATTCTGCACCTGACACACAGCACCAGGGCTCTACTTCTTTAATGGACCCTCGCGAGGTCTGTTCTGAGCGGAACCCGTCTTGGAAAACCTCTGTATGACCCTGACCACTGTGCTGTAACTCAGTTTCAGGGTGTTACGGATCTTCTTTTAGCCTCCGCCATCTTTGTGAAGAGCAACAATTCTGATTCTCAAATCCTCAGTGTCTTTGCCATGAGGTTCCATATTGAACATCCAGTGGTCAGTATGAGAGACTTGTACTCAAAACACCAAATTTGAACTGTTCTAAAACAAGATACACACATTTGTATGGTCCTGTCAAGCAGACAAAAACATAAACATTATAAATAGGACATGTGGCTTTGCATGGTTACACCATGTACAGCTGTTATTACTTAGGGTGTACTCACTTTTGTTGCCAGAAGCACTTTGATCTGAACTCGAAGAGAATGCCATGTAATGATTATCTCGTTCACTATCATAACAGAATAAAGGTTCCTACTAAAACCACCTGTTAACTCGTTCCCCTTGTCCTTTAGGCCATCGACCCAGTCACTAACATCTGCCAGGCAGCAGATAAACAGTTGTTTGGCCTGGTGGAGTGGGCCAAGCGCATCCCACACTTCTCTGAGCTGCCGCTGGATGACCAGGTCATTCTGCTACGTGCAGGTAGAAGTGTTCAAATTCTGCATGTACATTCCACTTTCCTATCAGTGCAATACACCTTGTAAACCCGGCCACTTATTCCAGTTGGAGTTATGTACTTTTCTGTAAACGATCACACTACCAGTGACTATACTATTTAAACTTTAAATAAAACATGATTTTGGTGAAAGAAATGCTATTTTGTTAGACTATAATTGACCATTGATGATATGGTTACAGTTATTTTGCTTATTGAGGCTTTTAAAAAAAAGTATTATAAGTCTGTTTATTTCTATATTTTTTCTTCCCTAATGCATCTGTGTTTCAGGATGGAACGAGCTTCTTATTGCCTCGCTTTCTCACCGCTCAATCGGGGTGGAGGATGGGCTTCTGCTGACTACAGGCTTGCACGTTCTCCGAGACAGGTGACAATTAGTAGTTTGTTTGTAAGGCAGGATAGCTGAATTGAAACGATCAATATTACAAATGAATGATAGACATTTATAGATATTATTGTTTATTTCTTAATCGACAGGCTTCAGGCACCGTTCCTCTACATAAAATAACCTCTATGTAGAAGTGCAGCTTGTTTACATGAACAGTAATCTAATGTTTAAATGTGAAAATGACATGTTAAATAATAGAAAGCAGTAAAATAATCTTTATTTAGAAACAAATAACTAATAGACGAAACTGGGCTGGCAGGTGGATGCAGTTATGTCTTGAGCAGTGGTTTGTTTGTGTACCTCCTTCTCTGGTCTTTTTGATGCAAAATGAGCTAAAATCAATTACTTCTCATTTACTTGAATGTTTTCTGTGACTAAGTGGCAAAAAAAAAAAGCAACACCTCAGTGGTGTTGTTTCCTAAAAAGAAAAATGATTTATCGGAAACAAGTTAAAACTGCTATTCAGCAGTGTCTCTTTTCCATTTAGTTCTTCCATTGCTCATCTTATGTTCACAGTAGCATGCAAATCAAATCAACCACCAGCATACGATTTACTAAAACTGTTGATCTGGTGGTGTGTTTGCACTGAGTCTTACACGGTCAACAGTCCTACCACTAAGCAGCCCTCAGGCCAGATGTGGCTAGCACTTAGACTTCCTGTGCAAGCTGGCTAACGTTTTTCATGTGTGCTGTGTGCGCTACAACACAAGCGCAGTGTTGTCCTCGTCTGACTGGTAAGACTTGTCTACAGGCAGTTTACACACGTAGTTACTGGTCGGTTTTTTTATTATTAATTTATTTATTTTGGAACGTAAATTTACGTCATTATTAAAACTTTATCCTTAAAAATTATTATTTAATAATAAGTTTAATTTATATAGCGCCTTTCCCAAGCTCAAGGACGCTTTACAAGGTAACAGATGAAATATAATGAACATACATAAACATAAACATATTCGTCGGACATTTGCCCAGGACGAAGGATCACATGCAGCTGCATGAGATAATAGCAGTGACAAAACAGACACAAAAACATACAGGACAAGAAATAGAACACTACATAGTACATGAAACATACACCACATTTCAGAAAAATTAAGGACTCCTAACACATATGCATTGACTGATAGTGAAGGTTGAAAAGGTAGGTCTTAAGCCTTGATTTAAATTCAGTCAAAGTGGTGATGGTTCTGAGTGCAATGGGTAAGGAGTTCCATAGTATTGGAGCAATGACAGAAAAGGATCTGCCACCCGCAGAGGATAGACGGTATCTAGGAACACATAGAAGTTCAGAATTTGAAGACCGGAGTGATCGTGAAGGAACATAGGATGAGAGAAGATCGGAAAGATAGGGGGGGGGGAAAGAGCATTTAGTGCCTTATAAGTGAGCAGTATGATTTTATATTTTATGCGAGATGAGACTGGCAGCCAGTGAAGATCAAATAATATAGGGGTAATGTGGGCAGATTTTTTATTGGAGGTTAACATTCTGGCAGCCGAGTTTTGTATCTACTGTAAACGTGAGATTGAGTGAGCTGATAGACCAGAGAAGAGTGAATTGCAGTAGTCGAGACGGGATGTAATCAGAGCATGCACTAATGTTTCGGCATCATTTCTGCAGATTAAAGGTCGCAGTTTGACAATGCGTTGTAAATTAAAAAAAGACGTTTTGGAGAGGCTGCGAATATGGGCATCAAAGGATAGTGAGGGGTCGAGTATGATACCTAAATTTCTAACAGTAGCTGAGGGGAAAATCGTAGTAGCATCCAGATCAAGACTAAAGTCCACAGAGTTGTTTTTTATTACAGATGCGGGACCAGTTATCAGAATGTTGGTTTTACCCAGATTCAGGCTAAGAAAATTTGAGTGTAGCCATTGTTTTAACTCGCTAACACAAGAGGAGAGTGAGGATTTTACATTAACAGAATCTGGTTGACAAGCAGTATATAACTGAATATCATCAGCATAACAATGATAACTAAAACCATGTCTACGAATGATGTCGCCAAGCGGCTGAATGTACAGAATGAATAGCAGTGGGCCAAGAACAGAGCCCTGTGGGACACCCTGTTTAAGTAAGACAGTAGGAGATTTGGAATTGTGTATGGAGATGTGATATTGCCTGCCCGTGAGATAAGAGGAGAACCAGGATAGTGCAGAGCCTGATATGCCTAATTCCGCTAAGCGGGAAAGTAAAATCTTATGACAGACAGTATCAAAGGCAGAGCTGAGGTCTAGCAACAGAAGTATAGAGAGACTACCTGAGTCTCCAATGAATAAAAGATCATTAACAACCTTTACTAGCACGGTCTCCGTGCTATGCTGTTGGCGGAAGCCAGATTGAAAAATATCGAAGAGGTTGTTACCAGCTAGGAATGACTGTAGCTGAGAGGCCACAGCCTTTTCCATGATCTTCGATACAAATGGCAGGTTGGAAATAGGGCGGTAGTTGGACAAGTCTGCCGGGTCCAGATTAGTCTTTTTGAGTATGGGAGTAACAGCAGCAGTCTTAAGTGACACAGGTACAGTAGAGGAGATAAATGACATATTAATAAGGTGGGAGATGGGGCAGAAATCGCCGATGTACAGTCTTTTAGCAGGAAAGTAGGTGCAGGATCAAGAGTGCATGATGAGGAGTTCGATTTTTGTATTAACTCAGTGATTAAAGAGAAATTGGTTAAGGCTAGGGTTGTCATAGAATTATTAGATTGAGATTTCATATGCTCATCGGTAGTTGGTTCCTCACCAAATGTCTCATACAGAGTATCTAGCTTACCCTGGAAATGGTTCAGGAAAGAGCAGCACATATCCATTGATTCAGAGTCACTAAGGCTGTGCTTTGGTGCTTGAGTCAGTTTATTAATTGTGCTAAATAACATTTTGGGCCTATTGCTTGCTTTGTTAATGATGTTGGAGATATGGGAAGAGCGGGCTGTATTTAAGGCCAGTTTGTATTGCTGAAGGCATTCAGCGTATATAAGAAAATGGCCAGTTGAACCAGTTTTCCTGAAGAGACGTTCATGTTGTCTACATTTTACCTTCAAACCTCGAAGCTCTGCATTGAACCACGGGGAGGAATGGGACATAGGGACAGACCTAATCTTAGTTGGGGCAAACTCATCCAACAATTTTTCAACAGTACAGCAATGCTTGTCATAAATCATAGATGGGCAGGTTAAATTTAGCACATCAGAAAGAGCAGAGGAGGCAACAGAATCACAAAAGGAGCTAGTGTCAACAGTATTTAAATGACGATAACGTATGGTTAGATTTTTGATGTGGTTGACTGGACAGATAGATGTAAAATCAAAGGAGATGAGTCTATGGTCAGAAAGAGGGGTAGCTAAACTATCAACAGAGATATTGTTCAGACCAGATGTACAAACAAGATCAAGTGTGTGACCATGAGTATGAGTTGGAAAATTAACATGCTGGATGAGGTCAAAACAGTCAAAGACAACATTTAGCTGAGTAGCAGTGGAGCAAGCAGTATCAACATGAATGTTGAAATCACCAAGAAGAATAACTTGGGACGACACAGCACATGCTTGGGTTAGTAATTCACTGAGTTCTGAGAAAAAATCACTTTGTTGTTTAGGTGGTCTGTAAATTAATATAAGTACAACGGGATGTTTGATACCAAACTTTATAACCATGTACTCAAATGTCGTGGTATTGTGAAAAACCAGTTTAGAGACAGTTAAAGACGCACGGAAAATGACAGCAAGACCACCCCCTTTACCAGTTGTACGTGGTTCTGACATATGTCGATATCCAATAGGGGTAAGCAGATTCAGCTGGATAAAATCATCTGGTACCTGCCAAGTCTCTGTGAGAAATAACATATATTTATTGTCAACTATTAGCTCATTCATATAGGTGCCTTTGTCTGAGATAGATCGACAATTTAGAAGGGCACAGTGTTTATTTGTTCCATTGACAGTAGGGGTGTGCTTAATCACAGTGTCAGTCATATTAATGTTGACAAGGGAGCGATGTTGATTATGAGAACGCGCCGACTGTTTCATAGCCCTGCTACTGGACCAGATAGAGGGGATCGCAGATGATGACTGATGAAGGACGTATCTCCTTCTGGAAGAGCGATGTATATATCTTGCGCGACAAAGAATACCAGATGCGTGGCAATGGTCATACGTCGCGGGGTCGAGGCGCCAGTGCCCGTTTAGAGCCACTAGCTCACAGGGCCTGTATACGATTTCCATTTGAGTGTTGAAACCAAAAATAGCCAGAGATAGAGTAGTAAATGCCAGAAATTTTTACGTGCTGAGAAGAGCCATGGAAAAGTCAGCCAACAGCATTACCGCGTTAGCCAGAACCGAACCCAACCCAACATCAACAAAAGCACACGGAAAGGGCAGCAACCTGACCAAACAGTATGCTAGCAGACAATCCACAAGTAGACTGTTAGCTCACCTCATAGTTAGTCAGATCGATGGAGGATCGAGAGGGTAGAGGGCTCGCGATAAACTAGAGACCAAACTTTTCCTGCCGCAAAAATAACTCTCCAACACGAGTTCTCCAGCACGCCGAAAGGCAAAAGATAACTCGCAAAAAACTCTCCAACATGGCGAAAGGCGAAAGGCAAAAGATAACATCCAGATAACATCCAGACGTATGGAAATTCCTCAGATCGGGAAGTAATCCAAACAATAATTCCAAAACGTGAATTAACACAGCAGGCAAACGAAACAAAACAAAACAAGACAAAACAATAACCCAGCATAGCATTCCCAAACCGGAAGTCAGCTGATCCTTTTTCGGCATTGCTGACAAGTCTCTTGAGGGGTTGAAAATCACGACCGATTCAAAAACTGTAAATTATTGCTTAATGATTAAAAAAATATTATTCAGAATTCTTTCATACCCTTCTTTGTATTCAAGTGAATAATTTTTCCCTGAATATTTTGTGAATTTTTGCATGCTATTAATTGTGTATTTGGCCAAATTAGAATAGTCCAATTAATATTGTGTGCAGGCAATGTACTAGAGCTGCAACTAATGATTTATTTTGATGACAAATGAATCGGGTGTTTATTATTATTTTAGATTAATCAGATGGCAAGTTGACAACCACGTAAAAAAAAAATCAATATAAAATAAATACAACATTGTTTTGACACTTTTTGTTTTAAAATATAGACATTTTGTTCAGTTGTGAAGATATAAGCATCTAGAACATATAATTAATTTAATTTAGTATAATAATGAAAGAATAAATGCATAAATTACATTTACAAACATTAAAAACAAGCATTTGAATGTAGTAAAGCTGCAGTAAATCACGTTTGAAAACAGATAAGGTACTGTAGTAGTAGACAAAGGCTATAAAAAGAGAATGAAACGGAGAAACGCAGCAGACTAACAAGCTTAATTAATAAAAAGGAAAAAATATGCTTAAGTGTACAAATGCATGATCATTCGCTGAAAACTACAACAGTGACTAAAAATGTAATTGTTTACTGCTGCTTTTAGATTTAGTGTTTGTTCGCACCGTTTTAATTGAATCCATCACTATGTTGTGAGCGAGCTGATTGCGCAACCTGATGCTCGCGAGTCAGACAGAAGAGATCCAGTGCGACTGTCCCGAAGCGCTTTATTAAACTTGAACATTTTTACATGATGAGGATTATACAGTTTTTGCTTAACGTGCTGATGTCTCGCCTTCATCCGTGACACCGCTGTGTTTTCTTTTCACTGTGGTACTTCCATGCCACACAAGCACAATGGGATGCACACTTTTTCCCATTGCCAGTTGACCCTGTACTCTGCACCATTTTGCAAGTGGCGGTGTTATCTTGCCGTCATGCCTAACTAATAAGGGCATTCGCTGACAACGAATTTCATTATCAATTATTTTCGATTAGTTGTTGCAGCTCTACAATGTACTCTAAGTATTATTCACACCTTCAAGGTTTTTCTGCCTCCAAGTAGAATTTCATTACTGATCGTGTAACCACAGAGTATCACTTCATATTACAGTGGAAAAGCTCTAGAAAACAATGAGCCTGAGTCATGACTGCGTTAAAACTAAGCTGTTATGTATTGAAGCGTTATATTGAGATACAGAGATATGCACTACTACTGCTATTACTTGTAATTCCTCTTCACGCCTGTTTCTTTCTCCCACAGGGAAAGTGCACGCAGCCCAGAGGTGGGGGCCATATTTGACAGGTACATGACGGGAGTGTCAGACTTTTACTTTTTACTTCTGACTTCAGTTCCTTAAACAGTGCTAATGATGTGCAAGTTGTTATTCAGTCAGTCGGCAGTATGGTGCTAATGAGAAATCATTTGCACTATTTCCATGAGCTCGGAATCTCTCTATTTGCCGAGTAAGATGCTTTAAAGCAGGGGAAACTCAACAAGTATGTGGTCTGCTGGACTGAGTGTGGCATTTACATTTACAAGCTATTGTCTTTTCTTTCTTTTTTTTTCCCTCTTCCTCTCCCACCATTCTCTGTCTTCCTGACTGTAGAGTGCTCACCGAGTTGGTAAATAAAATGCGAGATATGCAGATGGACAAGACCGAGCTTGGATGTCTGCGAGCCATCATCCTCTTTAACCCAGGTGCAGTTATCAGATTATCTCGTTATATAGAAATATCTGATTTGCAACAATCCATCTAGCTTTCACTTTTATATATTTTTTTCCATTTCTGCTCTCTCTAATGGAAATAAATTGATATGAAGAACCACACCGGCTAAACCCATGATGGTATTCGAGGCAAGCAGCCATTAGATTTAATCAGCAAGCATTCAGAAAGAAATCGGGGCTGTTAGAGACTGAACTGATAGTGTTAGCACGCCCCAGTGAAAAATGACCTCGGAATGTTTGAGCGTTTCACTCTCTCGTAACAAATGTGTGACGAGATGCGTAATAAAGTAAGGCACTTCCTGTCGGTTATGTGATATCTAGCTGGGTAATGATACAAATTCCACAGTGAGGTGTACTGCACCCTCTCCCTGTTTCTTTATTGGCTGCTTAACCTGCTAGCATGTAGTTAGAAGTTGGAGCAGGATACTGTTTGTGTCTGAGCCACTATATGAAGCGTACAAACAAATGTCCTGCTCCTTTTAAACTGAAATGGACACTCCTTTCAATTGAAATAAAATTTAGTACCTGTTTTTTCTATAAATTGTGCGACGCGTTATTTACGCAAATGCAAAATATAATTTATCCTCTCAACCTGATGTGTACTGCAAACATCTTTATAGTATTGGCTTGAGGGCGACAGCTTCATCGGTTTTGCCGATTAATTCGCACCGATTGGTTGCTGGAAGCGATTGGCAATTATCTGGTCTGTTGTTGTTAGGAGAGCGGCCTCTAGAGGCGCCTCACTAAAGCCACGTGCTGTTTGCTTTTACACGGGAGACTGTGTGCTGCAAGGAGCGCTCTATTTAATATTTATTGTTTCATTTATGAATTCTATAATTATATTTATTAATTAATATATTCATATTTGTTTTCCTTTAGCACATTTTCATGATTCAGTACTTTATTTTTTAATAACGTCCAGTGCCATTTGACATGGAGTGTCCAGTATCCATGTAATTATTAGATTAATTAATCGGTTACCGGCAAGTACGATCCAATATAGCTCTCAGTATCTGTAAAATCCACGTATCGGTTGACACTGTGTATTGGCTGATGACAAAATTGGCTGATTTTATTGTATGTTTTACAACCAGGTTTTATATAAAACCATCAGAAAAATGTTTTCCTGTGGTGTTTGTATTTTAGCAGTGTCCATTTTAGTTAAAAGAACACTTTCAAGGCATGTGCAGTAGTGTGTCAGTCAGCACTGAAGCTCTCAAACTAATTTTTTTTTCCCCCTATATTTTTGTTTAGATGCCAAAGGTTTGAGCAACACGAGTGAGGTGGAACTTCTGCGAGAGAGAGTGTATGCATCCTTAGAGGCTTACTGCAGGCAGAAATACCCCGAGCAGCAGGGGAGGTATGCTGATTCTTCTTCAATTTGCAATTTTTGCAGCATAATCTGCTGTTACATAATGCTAAGCGTCAGACTGATGTAAAAAATAAAAGTGCCTAAGCTTGTTGTTAGATGCATCTCTTTTTTGTGTTTGGCTTCATTTGAAAATGCTTTAAAATGTGTTAAAAGAGGGCGCAAGTGGAAAAACAAGCATATACTCGTAAATGCCTGATTAATTTATCAAGAAAGAAAGACCTGCAATGTTGAGCATTGTTCTCTTTCCTCACCTAGATTCGCTAAGCTCCTGCTCAGACTGCCTGCGTTGCGCTCAATTGGTCTCAAGTGTCTGGAGCACCTTTTTTTCTTCAAGCTGATTGGAGACACGCCCATTGAGACTTTCCTGATGGAGATGCTGGAGGCTCCCCACTAGCTTTGCCCTGAGGGAGGCTGGCAGATGACATCACTGTGACTGCACTTTTCAATCTCAGGGGAACTTGAGCAATTGGCCAGCCTCCAGTCCGTGATACTCTTGTTGCTAGGTTTGTCTCTTTGTAAGTGCAAAACAGAGTCTAAAAAAAACCCAAGACTTGCCATGAACTTAGAGTATTTTGGTGCTATATTTCAGTCATAAGTCTTGAATTTTTGTGGATTTTTATCTTTTTTTTTTTTTTTTTTTTTAAGATTGGAATCTTCAGTTCCCTTCCTAGCTTAAATGGGATATACATTTTGATAGAACCATATTTGTCTGTAAGTGTTCATCATCTCGTCAGTGTGATTTTCTTTTATTCCTTAAGGGACTAATTTATTCAGCTCAGACCTTAAAGGACTGGCGATACGAACAACTGAATGAACAGTTAGGAAAAACTGTTTTAAAATCTATAAGCTGACATCACTCTCCCAGTTAAGCTAGCCTGGCCAAACACGTATGCAATGAAACTTAATGCACAAAGTCTGGAGAAAAGCTCATTATGATGTGCAATTCACAAAGTAATGTTAGTCAAATGTTTTGGAGTTGATTCCAGGGAAGCGAGGTCTTACCATGCACTCATAGAAATAGCTCATGGGTGCTTGACTGATCTTTTACATGCTTGATACTTTGTACTGTTATTTTTGTTGTTGTTTTTTTCTCTTTCCCTTCTTTTCTCTTCTTTTCAGTTTGCAGTTTTGGTGAGAACTGATTAAATAACTGGGATACTCAGTTCACTAAATTAGCCATGCGTTGCTTTATGACTGCAGTGTTCCAGGCTGAAGTCGGTAAACTGCTTGTGATATTGCTTCTTTTTCCCCCCCCTCTCAGTTATTCTTTTCGTAGTACACGCTTGTTTTATCACATATCACATAACCTTGTAACTTGAGTTATGATTCCTTATGTAAACTGCACTATACCAGTTCAAATATCAAATATTTGACCAAAAAGGGGTCATATTTGTGTATGCTTTGGTGCTTAAAAAAAAAAAGAGTTGTTTTAATGTTACATCCCTGAAAATGCACACAGAAACTTGTAAACAGAAAATGGTTATATTTTAAGAAAGTTGAACATTAGCAAAACTAAATTTAAAATGCAAATGTGTATTCTCTTCTAATTTCTGAGCGGAAAATTTGTCAGACACGTCAATTTCTAGTACTGTGCAAACGTTTGTTCAGGGACAGTGAAACGTGATTACTACAAAACAGCAGAAGTCCATATATGTTAATATTCCAATGATTTTATCATTGCTTTTAGTTAATTTGTACATCTAAAACACAAAAAAAATGACATTAGTTTGCACTGTATTTCCTGTGAATCCCAGTTTTCTGACTGTCTTTGCTCTTTTTCTTAGTGATGTGTTTTTCTCAGATTTCAATTAGATTTGTAATCTTGCTGTTTGTTTGTTTTTTTTTTTTTTTTTTTTTTTTTTTTTTTTTTGTAAAATCTTTGCTTTGCTGTTGTATTTTTGTGTCCATGCCAACAGCGTTGGGGACGAAGACCACAGAGACTTTGAAATGCAAGTTCCCTATTGGCAGAAATGTTTACTACACCTTCGGGTTGTTTTGTATGGTCCTGTACAACCACCATCTTTACTGCATTAGACATGTTTGTGTCTGCCATTGCACTAAATTTGTCATACAATGATGATTGTAATGATCCTCCATCAGGTTCTCCATCGTTAGAGCTCAATTTAGAGGAGCTTGATGGCACTGCAAGTGAACCATATGGACACGACCCTAAATAAAAGCTGGTGACATCAAGACTTGCGTGGTGTTTTGGTCAGTCGTCGACTGGATGAGGAAAATAGTGTAGATTGGTAATCGAGCCAGATTAGTAAACAGATCACACCTGATTCAACACCTGACCTCCTCACTAATGATCAAACTGTGTTTTACCATCATTAACACGTGTCTTTTAGAACTTGCATTCTAAAACTTGTTCACTTTCATGCTTTGGTTGCCCACAGAGACCGAACTGGGAAGGATCTGCTGCAAGTTAGAGCAACAAAGGATGGAGATGGAAATGTGTTGACTAGTGAGGAGAGTGTGCTGAGAAGATGGAGGGAGTATTTTGAGCAGTTGATGAACGAGGAAAATGAGAGAGAGAGAAGGTTGGATGGTGTGGAGTTGGTGAAACAGGAAGTGGATAGGATTAGTAAGGAGGAAGTGAAAGCAGCGATTAAGAGGATGAAGAGTGGAAAGTCAGATGACATAGCAGTAGAAGCATGGAGATGTTTAGGAGAGATGGCAGTGAAGTTTTTAACAAGATTGTTTAACAGGTTTCCAGGAGGTGAGAGGATGCCTGAGGAATGGAGAAGGAGTGTGTGGTACTGATCTTTAAGCATAAGGGAGATGTGCAGACCTGCAGTAACTACAGGGGAATTAAGTTGATCAGTCACACCATGAAGTTATGGGAAAGAGTAGTGGAAGCCAGACTCAGAGTAAAGGTGACCATCTGTGAGCAACAGTTTGGAGTTGCATTGCATTGTGTGTTTGTGGATTTAGAGAAAGCGTACGACAGAGTGCCAAGAGAGGAGCTGTGGTACTGTATGAGGAAGTCAGGTGTGAGAGAAGTATTTGAGGGTGGTGCAGGACATGAATGAGGACAGTGTGACAGCAGTAAAGTGTGCAATAGGAATGACCGACTAGTTCAAGGTGGAGGTTGGACTGCATCAATGATCGGCTCTGAGCCCTTTTCTGTTTGCAGTGGTGATGGACAGGTTGATAGACGAGGTCAGACAGGAGTCTCCCTGGACTCTGATGTTTGTTTATGATATTATTTGTGGTGAGAGTAGGGAGCAGGTTGAGAAGAGCCTGGAGAGGTGGAGATATGCGCTGGAGAGAAGGGGAATGAAAGTCAGTAGGAGTAAGACAGAGTACATGTGTGTGAATGAGAGGGAGGGCAGTGGAGTGGTGCGGTTGCAGGGAGAAGAGGTGGAGAAGTTCAGGTACCTGGGGTCAACAGTGCAAAGTAATGGAGAGTGTGTAAGAGAAGTGAAGAAAAGAGTGCAGGCAGGGTGGAGTGGGTGGAGAAGAGTGATAGCAGGAGTGATTTGTGATAGAAGAGTATCTGCGTGAGTGAAAGGGAAAGTTTATAGGACTGTGGTGAGACCTGCGATGTTGTATGGATTAGAGACAGTGGCATTGAGTAAAAGACAGGAGGTGGAGCTGGAGGTAGCAGAGCTGAAGATGTTGAGGTTTTCGTTGGGAGTGACGACGATGGACAGGATTAGAAACGAGTTTATTAGAGGAACAGCGCATGTAGGATGTTTTGGTGACAAGGTGAGGGATGCGAGATTGAGATGGTTTGGACATGTGCAGAGGAGCCACACGGGGTATATCGGTAGGAGAATGATGAGGATGGAGCCACCAGGAAGGAGGAAAAGAGGAAGGCCAAGGAGGAGGTTTATGGATGTGGTGAGGGAAGACATGCAGGTAGTTGGGTTGAAAGAGGCAGATGTAGAGGACAGGGGGGTATGGAGACGGATGATCCGCTGTGGTGACCAATAATGGGAGCAGCTGAAAGAAGTAGTAGTAGTTGTTTTGGTTGCCCACAAACCTAACTGTCTAGGTTTAAATGATTTCTAATGTGTATACTGGTAAGCTATTTAATGCAGATTATAGAAACCAAATAAGTATGAATTCCCAGTGACAGTGTGTGCATGAGGTCATCGCTCATATCCCTTCCTTATTTGTACTTCATTGTTTTTATGGCCTTGACCAACTGTCACTGAGTTGCTAATAGATCTGTTTCTGTTTTTGTATTTCTGTTCACACAGCAAGTCAAAATATATTTCCAACTACTACTATTGTCTATTTTCTCTTGCATGTTCATGTGATCTAGTTACAATTTTGTAATGTCACTACCATTACTACCAGCATAAAACATCAAATAAATACCACTAACATTTCGGCATTGTTTATCTCCTCCAGATCCCAGGGGTCATTCAATGATTCTAATAATATTCAAATGATTCCTTTAATTTTTTAAATAAATTAGTGAAGTTATCAGCCATCATTTTATCGACTTGTTTTTTGATATTCCAAATCATTTAACGTCATAGAGGAAACGTGTAACAGGGCTGAAGGAATTGATATCAAAAAGTGCTTTTTTCTGAGAGCCAACTTGTGAAAGCGGATGTTCTAAGCATGAAGCAATGACTTCACACTTTTAATGTAGAAATAATGATATTTATTTTAGGTATTGTAATGATTATATTTCAAAGTAAAAAAAATCTAAAAGGTGTCCATTTCTTCATTGGATCATCTACAGAAAAAAAAAAAAAAAAAAAAAAACACCAAACATGACCAGCATTTCTCTGGAAGCTTTTTATTGCAAGATTGTATACAGTATATATTTTTCGCTGTGAGTATTAAGAAGATAAATTCACATTCTTGGTACTCTTATTCGATACCCACTTTTATGGCACTTGCAGCAAAAGGTTGGACATGACTCGATTCTGTGTATTTAAGTGCAATGATCTTGAAAGGCTTTTGAGCACGAGTGGAAACTGGATGGGATACAAGGACCAAACATTTTTCAGGTTTGTGCAAAAAAAAAACAAACAAACAAACATCGCTGAGCATCAAACTGACGTCACAGAAGCTCCCTTTGACTCGACTCGCACGCTTTCTCCTAGTTTTGAACGAATTCATGGCTTGCTTACTTTTCTTAAATTATAATAATCACAGAATAACACTGCTTCTGACCTATAATACACTATTCTATACAAATACAAATGCAACAGATGCAAAAATAAAAACAGATTTACACAATTGTACAGCATTTATCTTCGGGAACATTTTGTTTCTACATTAGATTTTTACTAGTTCATTTTACAGTACTCGATTATCTGAGAAGAAGACATCAGACAAACACAAAGATACTTTTTTTTTTTTTTTCTTGTTAATACTTGACATTGCTTTAAAATGACGATACACATAGTAAGGTGCTGGGAGGTACTACTGGGTCCTGTAGTACAGCTGAGTGGATTGTCAGATATATAATGTTTCGCGTTAGAGAATGGACGTTTCTTTTCTTTGTATAACCGAATCACACTTAAGCGTTGCTCCTGAAAACCTCTCAAACAAGAGTGCTGTTGTGCTGAAGAGACCACGTCCCTCTGTCTGTTTCCAAAAACACACATCATGACCAAATGCCACAAGTACAGTTTGCATGCATCTCACGCTATTGAATTTATAACAGTTAACATCGAGGCAGCGCCGAAGTTCTTCGTAGGCTAAGACTAGGTGATGATTGGTGTCTGGAAACAGATTTTTACACCTAATCTCCTTCACCACTTTTAGCAGATGGACTACAGTACAAATGGCAGAAGGTGCTGTAGGTCAGCATTGTGTGTCAAACGTGTTCAGTCTCAGGCTCAATCAATAATCTGTACTGAATAAAAAAAATTTAAAAAACGTGCAAAAAAAAAAAAATATCAGTCATACCACAGCAGTGCAGAGAAAATCACTCCTTGATATCTACATCAGTGATTTCTATAAATCTGTGCTCTGCAATTTCCATTGGACATGAATGCTGAATGTGCTACTAACCAAAGCAGGCAAGAGTTTACCAAACGGCTAACGGTTGGTAACCAGGATGCAAGAGATCGGCCTCGTTCAAAACGCCGACCTTTGGGTTCACTCTCAAGGCCACAGTGGTAAGAAACACTAGTAGGTTTGTCTCTGTAGAGAACTTGTTCTTCAATAACAGGGCGACAAGTGTGTGTGTGTGTGTGTGTGTGTGTGTGTGTGTGTGTGTGTGTGTGTGT
>JAAIIK010000302.1:737132-757928 GCA_014706435.1 Silurus glanis
TTTTTTTCAAACTTTCTCTATTAAGTTATTTGATTTATTTAAGTCCTGATAGTCTACAGGACTGTAGGTTTGGTCAGAGTTGTAAAATGTTGATCTACTGAAGTGCACGATACTGCAACACACCAAGAACACAGAGCAACCCTAGAGCACACACACCAGTCTGATGCTTACACACTGCTCTACTGCTCTTCTGCAGGCAAATGAAAAAAGAAAAAAATTTCGTCCTGAGATTAGACTAGGAACTGCTTTTAATCCAAAATATTACTCGCCAAACTAAACAAACCACATACGGCCTCTGCTAACCGGGATGCCCCCACAGAGACAGACTTTTGCAGGTCATGTTTGAGGAATCAGGAGTGGCCTCAGGCAGTAACACTGATATTAATTACACAGGGCTGTTGTTCATAAGAGGAATGGATTAGATTTATAAAGTTTGCTGGGTATTAATGACTCGATACAGGCTTCCTGCACTGTAAAAACAGCAATCTATTGATAGCAGTGTAATAGGAAGGAATTTTTTATTATAGAATATAAAGAACACTTAGAACTAGTATAAAACTAGTCAGGCTACTAGTTTTGTTTGCTATTTATCTTAGATACTGCAGGTTTCTTCTTCTTCTTCTTCTTCTTTCGGCTGTTCCGATTAGGGGTCGCCACAGTGGATCATCCGTCTCCATACCCCCCTGTCCTCTACATCTGCCTCTATCAAACCAACCACCTGCATGTCTTCACTCAACACATCCATAAACCTCCTCTTTGGCCTTTCTCTTTTCCTCCTTCCTGGTGGCTCCATCCTCAGCATTCTCCTACCGATATACCCCATGTCCCTCCTCGTCACATGTCCAAACCATCTCAATCTCACCTCCCTCACCTTATCCCAAAAATGTTCTACATGTGCTGTCCCTCTAATAAACTCCTTTCTAATCCTGTCCATCGTTGTCACTTCTAACGAAAACCTCAACATCTTCAGCTCTGCTACCTCCAGCTCCACCTTCTGTCTTTTACTCAATGCCACTGTCTCTAAACCATACAACATCACAGGTCTCACCACAGTCCTATAAACTTTCCCTTTCACTCGTGCAGATACTCTTCTATCACATCTTAAATAATGCAGTAATAAAAAAGAATTCAGAATACAGTTTGATCAGTGGTGAACTGCCCCATCTAGTGGCACAAGTTTTAAACTGATCCATGTACTGTAATACCAGCCATTAGAGGGCGCACTTACGTCAGTGATCATTTTGCCCCGGGTCTTGTTCCTCTCCCGGTGGTTAGCTCTCTTCTGTTTCTGCTGCAGCACTCTCTCCCTGGTGGTGCGATACTCCAGTGCAAACTCACTAAGGATTTTACAGAATCGGTGGATGCTAACCTCCTTCACTGCGTATGCTGGGTGGCCCAGGAACAGCAGAAAAGCATGGAACCTGTAGACGATGCACAGAAACAATTCGACATACCATGCTTTGATTCACTATCCCTTATTATCTCAAGGAAGAATCTATGCTCTAATAATTTTATTTTTACACACCAGAGGCCTTGGGGGATGAATCAGCATGTCTTTAAGTGTTCAACTTTTTCTCAAAAGCCTTTACAATATGATGCAATAACTGAAAATTGGTTTAATGTGATGCAGCTGTTTATGTAATCATTTTAATATAAAAAAAAAAACAAAAAAAAACCTTTGGTTCAGACTGTTTATACTGAAAGGCTGACTTAAATCAAGTGGTCATGACCTTCAAAAGACTTTTCCCCCCTAGATTTTTCAATGTTCTGTATTTTGACAAATATTTTACATTACAGTATTATAGCAGAGTATGAAATGTGATGTGCATTAGGGAATGAACATCAGCGCAGGAAAGAGAATTTCTGAAGACAACAGATTTAGATCTTTAGTATCTGTGGTCTTACTTTAAGCCCACAATATCTTTGCTTCTTCCTAAATGATTTCTGTACTTTTTGGAGAGTAAATGAAGCCTTCATTTGCATAAGAAATCTGTCAAAAAAGTCTTGTCAATTACAAGGACACACCCCTCTGTCCTCTGTGTTGCTGCAGGTAGATACTTTAACAAGAGTATAATAGAAATTCAGGTTGTTTACCTATTGATGATGCGCCTGTGGACGATGGTGAGGATGATGATCCTCTCAGCACAGTCTTTCAAGAAATCGGACATGCGCTGCTTTAGTGCCGGCTTCATCTCATGCTTGGCAATGACCTTCAGGTGGTCCCAGGAAGCTTTGCAGCGCCGCTCCATCTGGGCCAGATTGTCCTGCAGCTGGTCAAAATCCACCTATGGAAAGCAGAGCAGATGTAATCTTATGAATCTTAAATCTTAAAATCTTTTAAAAAATGACACTTTCCTGAATCCAGTTTATATCTGTCTGCTATACAGATGATTTTCTAGCTGTGTTCAATTGTATGCTACTGCTTAAACCATACAAACTTGTGTTTTTGTTTTTTTCGGAACGACATCCACAGTCATATTAAAGTAAACTCAGGTGATTTCCACAAATATGCTTCATTTAACACAAATGGTAAAAAAAAAATTAAAGTGGATTACTTTGAATTCAATTCAGCAGCTAATTACTAAAGCTCTCGAATGTTGTGGTGTGTTAGAAGATCAACAGAAATCTGTGTACAGCTGTGTTCCACACCCCCATTCTCTAACAAGAGCAAGTCAGTGCTGCTGTCTTTAATCCCAAGTAGAAGCAGCATCAGTGATTTCAGGTTACAGATGGCTGTGGCAAGTTGCAAACAGGAAGTTCACCAGACCAAAACACGGAATGACAAGGCGTTGATAAATGTAAAAAATGGCTACAGATGTCTGAATGTTTCTAGTTGTAAAGTCATTATATACACTATAACATACAGTGCATGTCTAAAGTTTTATCAGTTCAGGTGGACACGTGCATGTTCCTTTTGTTTCTATGCAACATTTTTTACTTTAACCAAACATGATTTGAAATGTTACAGATGTTAATACGAAAACGCAATAAATAGTTGCGTTTTATTTTCATTCAAAAATCCTCCTTTAGCGTGATTAAAATCTGTACATAGTCTTAACTACCTGACAGTCAGTTTCTCCAAACTTTCATCTGAAATACTTTGTCATGCCTCTCGTAAAACTTGCCAAAAGTGTTCTTCACTGGTTGGATTTTTTTTTTTACCTTGCGATTCAGTTTATCCAAAATCAGTTCAATAGGATTTAGGATTCCATGATAGATAACACCCAAGTCTACTGTTTGCTCTCCAGATAACACTTACAGTGCTTGGATGTATGCTTCAGGCCATTGTTTGTTATATGGTGAAGTCAGTTCCAATTAGCCATAGTCTACACAGAATTATATGGAATTGAAGTACGGAATGGTAGCCATATTGGTTCAGTTTTTCTTTCACCCAGAATGTCTCCAACCTTCCATAATCCTAATCCAACAGCCATCTTCCACCTCCATGTTTGACTGTGGGTGTAAGGCAGCCTGATTATATCTTCTCTCTTGCTCTTTGTCTTACATAAGTTCTTCTGTTGCAGCCAACATTAAATTTGTTCTCATCTGTCCAGAGAACTATTACCCAGACCTTCACTGTCCAATTCTTATGTATTTTTGCCTTTTACCTAATTTTGTTGCATATAAACAAAAGGAACATGCATGTGTCTCAAACCACAATAGGCTAGGTCATTTCAAACTTTTTGACAGGCACAATAGTTTTGCAAAGAAAATTGTCTATAATTTGTAATCACAATGGAGCTTTATAATTACTCAAAAAAAAAATGTAGGAAAATACCAGGCTCCAGATGTGCAAAGTTGACAAAGACAGCTGACAGTTTTCAGCTGTAACTGCAATCAAACCTTTATTAAAGTTTTGATCGCGGGATGAATATTTACGCAACTATAAAAATACCTGCTTTTTTGTTTAGTTCACCTTGCTGTCACAATAAAAAGATCATTTCGACTTTCAAATGCAAGACATTGTGCAAAAGAAACAGTAACTATCCCAGTTAAGAATATTTCCAGCTCCAAGTTGTTTTCCAAGGGGTTGAATACTAATGCAAGCCATTGTATCTCCTTCTATATATCATGTCATATCTAAACCGCTCTATAAGCTTTGATAAGTTATGATTTGGTGCGTTACCTTAGCAGAGCGTGTAACTGCGCCGATCTCGGAGTACAGGTCTGAACTTTCTGGAAACTTGTCCACTACAATGGAGGAGACGTGGTGAAGCAGAGACTGCTTATGCACAGTGTCTTTCACTTCTGGAACTTTCTCCAGGTAACTTAGCTCAAAGCCCTTAGCCTGAAAACACACACACACACATACACCAGCACAAGGTTAAAATGGACAATATCAGTGGAACTTTCCTGTAACAAAGTAAATTGATGCCATAAATACTTCCACCTTGAACAAATGGGTCACTCTGGATCTCATCCAGGAAATGACTTCTATAAACGGGTTTCTAATCATAGGCCATTTCCACTATTTACAGAGATTATTCTGAAACAGCTGAGTAGATTACCATCAGTTCCATTAAGCAATAATACAGAATGCTTTGAAAAGCAAGGCAGGTCAGTAGTCTGCTTGTATGCATGTTCACATGAATGCTTCATTGGCTTGTAAATAGCTGAATCTCAATCATATGTGGTAAAAGAAAAGGAAGTCACCGGCCTGCCCCCGGGTCAACCTTGTAGTGCTGAAGACCCAGCCGAAATAAAAACGGGAAATCTCCCAAATGACATGACACGAATTTGACTTGCTCTGTTCTCCTGCCAACACTCAATGGTTTACTGTAAATGTGCTTTCAATCCTTTATTACCTCTTTAGGTTTTTTTTTTCCATTCCTCAAAAAGAAAAGAGAAAGAGAGGAGGGGGGAAAAGGCAGTGAGCATGGCCATAACTCACATTTGATCCGTTGAGAAAATTGCCGATAGCAAGTAGTGTGGACAGAATAAAGCACAGTGTCTTGTTCTTCTCCAGCTGACTCATGCCCTCCTTCAGGTCCTGTAAAGGCTCTGCCACTTCCTAAAAGTGAAAAAGACGGAGGCAACATACCGAAAACATGACAACTGTTTTTGCAAATGCTATGCATGTATATGTATGTTATCTGTTTTTGCTGTGTGATCCAACAGCTCAGCAGTGTGAACAGACAGTAAAGCCTGTGTATCTTGTGCACAAATCCTGACCTTCTCCAACACCTCGTAGTCCATCTTGAAAGCCCAGAGGTGCAGGCGAGCAGACAGCTCACTGATGGAGGAGAGTGTAAGGAGGAACTGTTCTGCACTGCCCAGGGGAATGTCTGGGTTCGCCAGCTGTGCTTCCTGAATCTTTTGCTTCTCCTCTTCTGTGGGAATCATTGTCAGGATTTTCTACACAAGAGAATGGGAGTAAGGTTTGAATGTGAAGCTTTCTTGCTCAATTCATTTTTTTACTCATATCACAAATGATTTACATTTGCATTTGTGACTCACATACATGAGACATAAGCAGTCATTAGAATTCTGCAGTAAAACAACCCACCGGCTTACATTTTCAGAATCAATTATGTCAATTATGTTTCCTTTGGATTCTTTATTTATCTTCTACCACCAGTAGGTGAGATGATGATTCTTTCCTATACCGCAAATAATTAATCTTAGCAAGTGAAAAATATCTTGAATATAGTCACAGTAGTGGAAAATAGTGGTACATTAACAATAAGCCAATAACTTGTTTAAAGCTTGTAAATGTCTAATTAATTTCTACATAAGTTTGCTTTATTTAAAAAAAAAAAAAGAGAAATGCTTACAATTGGCTTAAAATAATTGTATATTTAGGTTTATTTTAAACTGTATTCAAGATATTTTTACTCTCTAAGCTGTTGTTTCTTTCACAGTGTAGGTGTAAATGGGTGAATATGTTTGAATTGGGCATTGTAATAAAGCCCCAAGCAGAGAGTATTCCAGTACCACACCCAGGCTCTGATCCATTGAAAACGAATTAATAATTTAAATAAGTGATGTGCATAATGCAAATATTATATGACATACACCACAACATAAATTCCATTAGACAAGCCACAGTTGATAAAACAATAAAACAAACTATCTTTATTTCCCTAACATATTTCAAACACAACTCCAGATTGACTACATTTTCCCAAATGGTGTTCCTCCAATGCCTGCTGATGTTGTCCTCATGATTTAGTCCTTCTTACACACTGCCAGTGCAGCACGATGAAAGCAATATGTGCATGCAAATCTCTGATTTAAATGATTGCATTATGAATGACGAGATATACTGTAAACTTGATTTAATCTAGGATTAACATAACAAAAAGTAAAAAAGATCAATGTTTGTTTTCACATAGATCTAGATACATCTGCTTACTGTCCCACATCCAGGAAAATATCTGGATATAGTCAGATGGGCAAATGAGAGCGAGTCAATAAGAGCGATTGGACCCGAGGGAAGCGTGCGAATCACTGTCCAGTGTCATGCCATAATTTTACACAGTTACAGAACAAGTTCATAATTCCCCTAATAAATCTTTAACAAACTGATAAATAAATAACAACATCTGGAGAAAATCAATAAATCAATAATAGTCAGCATTTCAATGAGTTAAATGATTTCATCTGTGTTACAGCTCTCTCAGTAGTTAACTTCGTTTGCGTGAGAAATTGTTCGGTCTCTCATTGATGGGAAGGAATAGCAGATCTCATAATGAAAATGTGACCAACATCACTGAGAAATGAAGATGCTTTGACACCAATAGTAAATGGAAATGAAATGTGGCTTTTATGTGGCAGGTATTGAATGATATAATGCCTGATTTGAATGCCTTATAAACACAACTGTAAGAATAACATTCTCTTATTAACATCTCCTTAGAATAACAATGTAACAAAGTGCACATGCATGTGAGACACGATCAGTTTTACTATGGTGTTATCACTATTCCCTGATATAATGGGAAAAATAAAATTGTGTTACAAAAACTGACGTTACCTCTATACCCTCTTTGTTTAGAGCATACTCGTCAAAGTTGAGGATGGCTGTTTTGATGGTGCGGGGAGGTGGAAGAACTGTGAGGCCAATGTTGATGGCGTTGCTTCTTTTGGAGTCAAGAACAATAATCTCCTGCCGTTTTCCATCTGCAGCTGTTTTCTAAAGACAGCAGAACATAAAATCGTATGCATTCGGGCTTGCATTAGATTTTATTACCATTTTACACCATTTTACACCATTTTCTTTTTCTTGTGTGTATTATGTGGTGAGAATCAGAGTGAGCAGTCTGTGTGATGTACCTGCCCACCTTCAGCTGCTATTATGGTGAAATGCATTCTGTTTTGGACCATAACAGAGCTAAACTGTCACCATCGAAAACATATGTCAGGGCAACAGTCACCCATCTGGTCCAATACTTCACTAGGTTCTCATTATGAGTTTGCACGACTTCTCGCTTGCTTGCTTGTCGGCTAACTGTGATATCCATCTACCATCCCCAACGCAAGATTAAGGAAAACAAAAAGCTTTCTGAAGACTACCTTAAAATGAATTGGAACGGAATTTCTTTAATGTGGGTGATTAAGAAAAACAAGGCTTTCCAAGATATGAATGCCAGCGGGATCTTATGCTGAGTGCAACTCGCTTAGAAAACACGCAAGCACCTGAGGGCTATTTTGGGACTTTGATGAAGAATATTTCTGGACTAGTAAGAAACAAGATGGTGCGCTTTTGTTGCCAAACAAAAGGAGGAAAAGAGATGGAGAGAAGGAACAGAGAGAAAAAGACAGAGTTGGGAATGGGGCAGAAATAAGAAGCAGCTGCTTTCGGCTAGGCAAAGGGAGAACCACTGACCGGAAAAGACTCACTCAGAAAAACACACATCATAACCCAATACCCTAAAATTATAGCAGGAAATGTTCTGCTCAGCACCTTCTGATACCAGTGTTTCAATATAGCTTTAAAAAAGGAAATAGTCTAATTGGAAAGCCTTTCACTGGATTCTCAAGCATGACAGTTGATAGTTTCTGGGAATTTTTTACCATCTCAAATACCTGTACAGATTACAGAAGAAAATATTGAAACATCGGTGTATGTATATGCTGCACCTAGGCTATATTTTCAGTTGTAGATCTGGAGTCTTGAGATACATGCATCAGAATATTTTTGCCAATTTTACTAGAGAATACACTACGAAATCATTTTGCAGCCCAAGACTACAAATTAGTAAATCAATACTGAGAGAAAAGAATAATGTTCCAAATAATAATAACATGTTTACCTTTGCAACAGGAAGTTCTTTGGATTTTGTTTCAAAGAGAAGCTCCAACTTGGCTGTGTCCAACTTAACCGAGTCCAGTTTGGACCATAGTGATTCCTTGTAGCGCTTGTCGCTGCCTTGTTGCCATTCTGTAGGCCTCACCTCGTTCCAAAAAAGTCTGATGGTCTTTTTCTTTTTCTGAAAAAGCGGTGGCTCTCCTCGACTATGCTGAGGAGAACCGATATGCGATAAAGACATTGATGCAATGGAAGGTGGTGGGGGAGGTAACATCCCTCCTGGAACAGGAGGAGGGGGTGGGCAACCAAAAAGTGGAGGTGCTGGTGGCAGGTTTGGTATACATGGGGGGGGTGGAGGGGGTGTCATGTGGTCACCTGACTTTATCATGTTTCCAACATCCAAAATGTCTATGTCATCCTCCTCCAAAAGGTCAGTAAAGTCCATCTCTTTAATGCGAAGTTCTCGAGGCGTGGCCATCAGCTGGTCCCAGATGTGATCCGATTCCTTTTTAGGTGGCGTGGGTGAAGGTGCTTTCTCCTTCTCAGCCTCGTTAGGCGAGACAAGCCCCTTCACCAAGTCACCGAATTTCTCGCCCACAGTCCTCACGTTGGCGTGGTTGTCCAGGTGCTGCACTTCCATCTTCTTCACGTTATCCTCACATTCCTGCTGCCGAGCCTCCAGGCTTGAGATGTGAGTGGTGAGGCTGTTTACTGATGAGTCCTGGCCTTCTGGGCATTCTTCTTCTTTCTCGTTCTCTTTCTCCTCATCCTCAGCAGACTTCTTATTTTGTGCATAGAGCATGTCCAACATGAAGCGCTTGTTATTGATGACTTTTCCACACTGTTCATTGATATCTGCTGCCTTAATGCATTCTGCCCACTGGCCTAATGGAAAGAAAGAGAGAAAGAGAGAGAGAGAGAAAAAGAGAGAGAGAGAGACAGAGAGAGAGAGAAAGAGAGAGAGAGAATACACTGGTTACATCATAGGCTAATAAGATGCAGCATCTAACACTGATTTAAAAGTCCATCACTTTAAACATGAGAGAAGTACTTGTTAATGTTAATGTCTTTTTCTCTTACCCGAGTCATTATCACACATGAGCTTCTCTTCTCGCTCCTCTCTCTCCAAAGTACTGCTGGCTGAGGAGATGCTGGAAGCCGAGCAGTTGTCCTTCTCATTAAGTTCCTCATTCTTTCTCTCTTTCTCACTGAGGGCTGTGCTATCCTCTGTGTCTCTTTCCACTATTTGCTCTTTCTCACACTCCTCTTCTGCCTCGAATTCAGTCCCTGCCTTATTTGCCATCACGGCCTCTGTGCATAACTTTTCCCTCTCTTTTTCCTTCACATTAGCATCTTCACTTTTCTCGACCTCCTGTACTTCTTGCTCATACTCATCCTTTCTTAATGTCCATTTCCCTGTATTATCTGAATTGTCAGGCTCTGTATGCAACACAGACACTGTTATGTCCTTCTCATCCACAGGCCGCTGCTTCTCCTCTGTCTCTGATGACCACTGCTGGCCAGACACTGCGGGCGACGCCGAGCGAGACTCCACACGGCTTGGTTCTGGCTCAGCTTCTGAACAAAACAAACAAGCAAACACACATAATGCTTTCAAAAAGAGCCATATTCTTTATTTTCCCTGAAATCCCAAATAAATATCAAAACATTTATCACTTTGAAGTTTGGTCAACTTAAGGAATAACATCCTGCTTATCTACAGCAACTGGCAGGAAAAATATGAGGCAACATTGTGTGTTTGTTTTTCGGTTGCCAGGATGATCGTGATAGCCCTGTATTGTTAGTTAACCTGCAAGGTTCTTGAGTCATGGTGGGTTTTTGCTGCATGACTGCTCTGCATGTGATCCTCATAGCATCTGTGCACTGTTCATTTCTCCACAGCCCGTTCCTTCATCCTCTATTACCGTAAGCTTTACACCATTACTATATTTCCCCACTCCATATTTGGAAAAGCAAATAAATAAATGGAAAAGAATCCCACAGAAGCATAGGGGATGACAAAACAGCACAGACGATAGAATGCCTCACAACCTTCAGGCCATATATGTCTGGGCAAATGCATGCGCACTATTCCCATACAGCATTAGTCATAGTCAAGACAAGCCATATTGGTAGATGTGCTGTCAAAGCCAATCTCTTGTACTAACCGTTGGTTGAAGGAGCACTGAAAAATGGCTCAGTCATTTCTGCAAACTAATGAGATTGGCACGAAAATGGTACGAGACATTCAGGGTACTGTATGTCTGCACTTATAATAATACAATTTTCTTTTGTTACACTCCTCCACAAGCCTTCATTCGACCTATAGCACAAGGATGAAGTGTGTTCAGGATAATGGGATTCTTGGCTAAAATGCACCACTATCCCATTACAAATGAATGGCCCCTTCTGAACAGAAGCTGTGCTCTACATGGCTTTAAAGCATAGACATTTATCTTACATGCCCTTGATTTTGTCTTTCATTCCTTCACTCTTCTTTATTATAGACTGCTTTGTCATCTAGTCTGGCAGCTAATGTAGGCTAAAGGCAAAGGCGGCTTACCAGGATTGGCCTCGCTGATTCTTATCTAAAATGTGTGAACGTCAAGCCAAGTGCTAACTCCACACACACAGTGTGACTCAGATATGGAGCCGATTGAAATGGTGGATAGGGGCCAGATCTGGGCATGATTGATCATCCCAAGCACACATGTAGCAGCATATAAAGCGATTATATTTTGTTTTTCAGATTTCAGCAGATTGCTCTGATGTTTATAAAGTTTGCATGTTTTGTCTCAAATACAAGTAATCCACTGTATTGATTTCTACATTCAACATTTGTGTAATCTACAAAGAAACAGCAAATGATATCTTTTAAGTTACAAACTGAACTGGAATATACAGTATCTCACAAAATGAGTACACCCCTCACATTTCTCAGGGGACAATACTGGAGAAATAAAACTTGGATATATTTTAGAGAAGTCAATGAGCAGCTTGTGTAGCAGTATAGATTTACTGTGCTCTGAAAAACAAGTTAACGCCATTATTACAGCCATTATTGTCAAAATAGCTGGCAACAAAAGTGAGTACACCCAGAATGACCATGTCAAAAACTGTAAAACTGTGTCCAAAGTGGCAATATTTTGTTTGAGCACCACTGTTATGTAGCACTGCCTTAATCCTCCTGGGCATGGAATTCACCAGAGCTGCACAGGTTGTTGCTGGGATCCTGATCCTTTTCCACTCCTCCATAATGACATCATGGAGCTGCTGGATGTTAGACACATGACGCTTCTCCAACTTCTGCTTGAGGATGCCCCACAAGTGCTCAATAGGGTTCAGGTCTGAAGACATACTAGCCCACTACATCACCTTCACCTTCAGCTTCCTCAGCAAGGCAGTTGTCATCTTGGCGTTTTGTTTGGGATTCTTTTTATGTTGTAAAACTGCTGTTCGGCCCAGTTTCTGAAGAGAGGGCATCAGGTTCTGGAATCCATTTTTCCCTCAATATCAGCAGCACTCATGCAGCCACAGATCATGATGCTACCACCACCACGCTTGACTGTAGGCAAGACACAATTTTCTTGGTTCTCCTCACCAGGGCATAACTCAGTTTCAGTTTGTTACTGATCGTCTCTTAGCCTAGGCCATCGTTTTTGAGAGCCACTGTCCTTAATATGGCTAGTATGAGAGAATTGTACTCAAAGCACCAAATTTGAGATCTTTTATTACAAGATACACAAATTTGTATGGTTCTGTCAAGCAGACAAAAACATGAATATGATGAATTGGACATGTGTCTTTGCATGGTTAAGCGACATACAGCTGTTATCACTTAGGGTGTACTCACCTTTGTTGCCAGTTATTTAGACAATAATGGCTGTATTTTCAGAGGACAGTAAATCTGGACTGATATACATTGACTACTCTAAAATATATCCAAGTATTGTCCCTCGAAAAGATTTACTAAAATGGCTGCTGAAATGTGAGGGGTGTACTCACTTTTGTGAGAATATATAAATTAGGATTTTCTGCTAATTTAGTCAATGCCAATTCCCACCCATTTTCCAAGACACATTCCTGCCATTTCACATCATCTTCTTTTGAAACATAAGAAGACAATACAAAATCTTTTCAAGCTCAAACCTCATGCATCACCGGGCACCTAAAAACACTGTACATACATGGCTCTCAGACATCCGTAGCTGGCCAGTAGCATTCTGATTGACAGTTGGGATTGGGATTGTTGTTATTAAAAGGCCATATACAAGAATCCATGTATCTGTCTCACCTTGTGCAGTGTGGCTGTGAGGACGTTTATTCTCCTGCGACTCAGTGGAAGGTGGGATTGGACTGCGTGAATTACAGGAGTTGCGGGAGCAAAGATTGAGTGTGATTTCTGTGCGACCTCTTAGCGCTGATACCATACGCTCCTTCTCATACTCCTCTGCTGCCAGGCGCTCCACCTTTTTATACCTAATGCCAAAAAACATCAGTGTTTATTATTAAAACATTTTCACCACTTAACTGCTTATGAGATCCTGTTTAAAGTGCTGCTCTAGTTATGTTAGCTTTATTTAAGGTACTTTAAGTGCATAAACAAAGAAAACTCTGTAATTGTAGAGGAATGAATTTGGATCTTTCTGTTTATATTTGACTATTCTCTCTTTTTCATAAAATGGTCAGATTCAGGACCATAAAAAACATTTTGCACCTTATCAATACATGTTATAACTTTTATATTGTGACATGTTGCATTATCATGCTAAAAGTCAGCAATCATACTCAAAGAGTCTGTGGCGTATAGAAGTGTACTGTCAAGATCTGGTTTTCTGCAGTTTATCTGTCTCAAGGTTCAACATGTTATGCATTCAAAATTGCAATTCTGCTGACTACAAATGTACAAAGTGATTACCTGTAACCTGTCAGCTTGAACCAGCCTTACCTTCCTCAGCTTATCTCTTTCATCAACAGGGCCTGGTTTTCCTTTTTTATATCAGTAAAATGTAGAGACTGCTTGTGTAAAAATTCTAGGAGATTTGAGATCCCAAGAGCAATAGAAATACTCAAATCAGACCATCTGGCACCACACTCATGCCACAATCAAAATCACTGAGATAAAATTTTTTCCTCATTGTGTGAACATTTCCTGAAGTTGCTGGACTGTATCTGCATGATTTTTTTGTTGCATTGCACTGATGCCACATGATTGGCCGATTAAATAATTGCATGGATGTGTAGATGTGCAGATTTTTCTGAAATTAATGTTGACAGCGTAAATTTCCCACAAAATATCATATCATATTTTCTATCCTATAGATTAAACACTTTAGTACAGTGCGACCTTTCAATCATCTAGTAAAACCTGCTTGAAACACACTCTCTTTACATTCCAGTGTGAATATTTGTAGGATGGACCTTATTAAAAGTAAACCCATGTCTAAAGACAGTTGTCCTACACGTTTTTATAGCAAAGCCATATGCTTTAGTTGCAGCTTATACTGATTAGCTGGTCAGCTGCTATCTGCCTGTGTCCAAGGCGTCTCAATATGGATCTGTGACGAAATAATATTAGACATGATGCTATGTTGTAATGGGATTGGACCACAATAATCCTCCAGATGGTTTTAATAAAAGAAAAGTGCTAAGAATGGTAAGGATGTTCAGAGGATGTTCTGTACCTTTCTTCACGGGCTTCACGGGCCTCTTCTCTCTTCTGCAAAAGATCGCGACTGAAAAAAAGAAAGGGACCATGAGCAAACATTTGGAGAGTGCTTAACAAAGGCACAAATTTTACACTCAATTATAAAAAATAGAGAAATATAGAGATAAATATCTACTTAATAGACATACATTGGTGTAGTTAATGCCAATTCAGATCTTAAACAAATCTTAATACACATCTGAAAAATGTTTAATTAATTACACATCGAAAACACAGCTGAGTTTGTGGTTTTTCGCATTCTATATATCATAGAGATGTTACTGATCCGGATTTGTATGAAACATTTGCGGACTGAAGAAGCTAATACAAAAGAATTGCAATATATAGACTGTCTGACCAGCCATGCCATCGCTAGGATCCCTGGTTTCTCACAGCGACTCAGTAATGACTATACCAAGATGAGACACCTCAAAAATTTTGAATAACAACTCTGAGAGTCTCCACCCTACACTGCCAGGGTGAATAGTTTTGAGAGCAGGTGCTGGTGTTAGAAACACAGTGGCCAGAAGACCATGCTAATTAGCTAAATTGAAGTCTTTGTCTGCCCTGATACCCGTTTCTAGATATCTTATGTAAAAATTAGGAAAGGGCACAAACCAGCAACGAGCTCTCTCCTCTCGTCCGATCCTGAGCAGCTTCCCTTCTCTCTCCTGGCGCCTCCTTTCCCGCTCAGCAGACAGAGACTCCTGGTGTTGCTTGTATGATGACGCCAGTAAACTTCCCAGAGCTGGTCTGCAACACGGCACAGACAACAGATTCGTACAGCATTTTAAAAAAATAGTATGTCTGGAATATTACATGCACTCATACGCTTTAAAGTCTCAAAAAACTACAATCAAAGAGAGAGCAGGCAACCTGTCAGTTTTGCTGTCGGTAGGTGACCCTCCTGTAGAGAAACGGTTGAAGGGGGTAGAAGGGGCACTAGATGCACTTGATGACCTGCCAGGATATGTGCCAGCATAGCTATTTTGTCTGTTAAACAAAAATGGATAAATTCAGCACAAATTCAGCACTTTTTTTTAGCCCCTTTTTAGGCTAAAGTCAGTCAGCAATTGACTAATTCTGTTCATATTTAGACGGGTGATAGTAGACAAAAAAATTGGCAAAGGATAATCACATGGCATGCAAGATTTCAACACAAGTTTCATTATTTGTTTGTAGATGCACTGAAAACATTTCTACAACGTCAAGTTCCAACAAAAACTTGTCACGTCAAGCCTCTTAAAACACACACAGAAGTCCTGCTATCAAGCTTAGATCTCTTTCCCAGATAGAAATTCAGCTCCTTAGGCCATAGCCTTTGGAATCTACAAAACAACTGCTCAATATGGAACCTTGTGGTGAGTACAAAAAAGCCTGAGGAACATCATTCTAATAAATCACAAAGGAAAACTATCACATTAAAAGAGGTATTGTGAGTTTGTACCTAAAAAAAAAAAAAAAAAAAAAAAAGATTTTATCTATATGCAGCACCTTAAAGGCACAAGATTTCACACAGCAAACAAAACCAATAGTTCCATTATTGTACTGTCAATGATGAACATGTCACTGGTAAAATGGCTCTATTCTTATTTTTCTCAGAGCTATTAAAATTTCAATAAAAAGGTTCCGCAGGGATTATCTGAATATTTCACAGTTCTACCTTTGTAAATGTGAATTCTGCTGTTATAAGGTTTCTTAGATGGGTTCATCTACATAGTGCCAGAGGTTACTTAATAAAGAGTATATACACTTTCTACACAACCACATCTGTCTTGTTGTTTGAGCCCTGTGGGAGCTCTTACCTGCCAAACCTAGGAGTGGCGCTGGAAGCAAATGTTGAAGAGGGTGTGTGTAAGTATCTAATATCTGAATGACTATGCAGAGAACAGAAGATGAGAAGAAAAGGTCAGGTTAAATTACACACAATAAAGATGTATTAGTCAAAGGTTTACTGGTGTATAAAACCAGAGGAGAGGGAACTGGGGTATTTTATATGGGGAAAGCAACACAGAAGCAAGAGGAAAGTCAGCGAATGTAAAGTGAATCAAAGAAACGTATCATTTGAATAGATGTATGAAAGATGGTCTAACGGTCTAATTCATCAGCAGATGTGTATGAGTATGTGTAGGCTACAAGGTATTATTATATTATTGACCTTTGTGGAATAGATCAAATAAGCGTAACATTGTGGCATTAAAACATAGTAAGTAAGTAAATTATATAAAGGCTACCAGCACACACAAGCTTTTGTAACCTTGATTCACTTCATTTGGCAGTGTATCCATGGACATGATGGGGAAAACATGCTGAAGCCATCCCACAAAGCATTTTCATTGTCAGATGCATGTAGGTCTTGTAGACACCATCAAGCTCATTTCCTTTTGTATTTGGTTTCATTTATAGCTTTGTCCCAGCTTGAGAGTTGTACAATACAACAATAAAAGGCAGATGAGTTGTAAATGCCAGTTAAGGTTAGTATCCGTCTGTGAGCATGGAAAAGTGAGATTCGGGTTTAAAATGAGCTTTTGTGCAATTGCACTTTGTTGAACACAGTGTTTAAATTTAAGCTGAATGCAGGATAACATCTGATTTAAAATTACAACAGGACAAATGGATTTGCATGTTACACAACTCGGGAGAACCAAAGGAATTTTGCCAATGATGCCTTAAAGCAGCAACTGAAAAAAAATGATGATGCGCTCAATGACAGAAGAAAAACCATCACGTTTCACAACATCTAGAAAAGTCCAAGATCTGGAGATTCTTGTGCCTAGTTTGACAGCTGCAAATTTCTACATATGTTGTTTGAGCCATAACTATAAAAATTAATCATAAACATCTAATTAACATACTGAGGTTTAATCCAAACATGCAGCTATTTTCATATCTGCGGCACTCTAAGGGAATTTGTACTGTGAGCGGTGAGGGTTTGGTTCGCGTAGCCGCACTACCTGGCGTCTCGGCCTCTCTGGCCTTGCGAGATCCCCGAAGGCACCTCGTCCGAGTCTGATGGGCAAGGAGAGAGAAGGGGGCAGGAGGGGAGAGAAAGGGAAATTTGATGTTCTTCACTGGGGGATGTGGAAGCAGAAGAGGTGACGGATGAACCCTGGGAGGGCACAGCCCCCAGAGACCTGACGGAGGCCCAAGAAGACAGACCGCAGTGACCAGAATCTGGAGTTACAGGAGATGAGGACACTGGCGCTCTGCGGATGACCTTGGTCCCAGAACAGCCCCTGGCACTCTCCTGTGCCTCTGAATCAGCAGTGCTGGGGATGAGGTTGACCATGCATTTAAAGGGCAAACACAAGCTAGAAGCCTCCTCTTTCGCTACAGTTGGCGCCATCCAGCTATAAGATGACAGAACAGCTCAGCAGAGGGTTGGGCAAAAGGATGTGGCACCATGATAAAATGTGTTAGGGCAATCACTGAATGTTAGTGTGCCTAACAACACAGGAGCACAATTTCTAGCTGCCGTTTCTACAGCACTGATCTCTGAGAACCTATTCCCAAGTACCTGACAGTATCTGCTTTTTGTGGTTCCTTATGTTCCTCCTCTTCCTCCACCTCCTCTCTGTATAAAAAAGGAGGAATTGAGGGATGGATGGAAGGTATGGAAGGTATGATTGAGGGTAAGAAAAAAGGGAAAAAAGAAGAGCGGGACAGGAGGAAGAGAAGAAAGGTTGCACATAGATAACATGACACCAGACATTACAAAATGCACTGACAGCAGACAAAACAGTGGCACAAACAAGAGAGACACAACATATAGTTAGTTTGGAGGTAGGCTAACATGCTAAAACACTATTGTTTGCTTTAAAACATTCACAATACCACTTGATGCTGCTGGTATCACTTCCAATAAATATCCTAGACCCTAATCCACAAGCAACACAATTAAGCTGTTTTAACAAATCAGGAACCTTCTCTGTGATAAGTCTTCCCTGACTTTCAGTCACCTTGAACAACCAAAAACGGCTACAGAAATGTTTAACAGAAAGTAAAAACTGTCATAATGTGAGAATATGCTATTTTAGTAGTATATGCTACTTTAGCTACTTCTCACTGTCAGATGCATATAGGTCTTGTAGATGCAACCAAACTCATTTTCTTTCATATTTGGCTTCATTTATAGCTTTGTACCAGCTTGAGAGATTTACAATAGAACATTAAAAGGCAGATGATTAGTGAATAGTGTTAGTGTCGTAAAGGTTAATCCACCTGACAGGATGGTTTCAAAGCCTTTGGTGAAATTGCATTATATTGAACACAGATCCTGTGTGATAAGAAATGTGCTTGTATGTGTGATGCATTTTAGACAAGTATGGAAGACCGGATTTGAATTTTGGTTTACAAATCAACACTAATGACAATGGAGTCCTGCATATTTGACGCCTGGTGAAGTTAACAAGACATAGCTAACTTTGCCCAAATTGCTTGCGGCTACCACATATGACACAACAAACATCAACAAATTCGAAAGGTCTCGGCTCTATTAAACGAATAGCTTTAGCTAATATAAGGCAGGATTTTGCAAAGTCATGGCATGCAGAAAGAATTTCATAAATGAGTCTCAATCTCACGCCAGCGCTAAAATAAAGTGGCAAAAATAGTACATTTAGTAACAGTCATTTCACTCAAATTTACTGATTGTATCTCCTTCATGGATTTAAACCGCATAATCCTACTTTCTTTTTAAGCAGCTGTACTTGATTGAACGTGACAGATAAAACACAAAACCTATCCATTAATCACCTACTGTTGGTTTACCCTCATTACAGAG
Source organism: Silurus glanis (assembly GCA_014706435.1). Lineage (NCBI taxonomy): Eukaryota > Metazoa > Chordata > Actinopteri > Siluriformes > Siluridae > Silurus > Silurus glanis. Next base: position 755,874 of record JAAIIK010000302.1, read on the forward strand.
GCATTGACAGAGTGGAGTGCGACTCAGGAAAGAGTCCTGGAGTGTACTGCCGTAAGGCTCGCTTTCTTTCTCAGTGGGCTGCTATTTATTACTAATATGGAAAACATAGCGCTTCAAAGGTTTGTCCAATTTCCTGTGGTTGGCCAAATAGCAGACCTCAGGATCAGATGTCTAACTGAGATGAATTCAACTATTTGCCAAAAGTAATGGTTAAAAAAAAAAAAAAAAACTCCATCTTTCACAATGGAGTCTGCCATCAATGATCATTTATGAATTGGTTTGGGCTGTTTGACAGAAGTTAAGGAGGGAATAAGGAGATGGCAGAGAAAGAAGAGAATGAAATAAAAATGACTGGTGTGTAGACCCCTGCCTTATTGCTCTGTTGCGAGACAGGCAGTGAAGATCTAAAGATAATTTCCAAAAAGCTAAAATATTTGCAGTGGGTACATTTTTTGGATTATTGGAACAATGCTTTTCCCCATTTCACACATTCTGATATAGCACCTGCCTACATGGTATCAGTGATTACTCAATATAGTCTGCATTTTTTGCATTTAAAAATACACTGTGGATATTAATGATGAGAAAAAAAAAGCAATAAAAATGCCATAAATGTGAGCTATGACTCTAAACATAGCCGGCAGTGAGATACAGGGCTAAAAAATACACATGGCACAATATCTTCATATTTCAGACTTCCTGCTTGCTTTTTGTCGCCGTCCTTAATGTGTGTGTGATTAATTGGAACGTCACTCTGCAGTAGCAGAAGCACTTTGTCTTTTCCTTGGAGCCTTATTAAATTCTCAATTCCTATCCGGATTTTGCTAACTTTCGTGTCAAAGTTAACATGATGGAACACCCAATATAAATGTGCTTCCTTTCCATAAAGTCAACACATGCTGAAGCATTTTCTATGCTTTTCTAACAGCTCCGTGGAAAAAGCCTCGGGAGAAAGGAAAAAAGCCGTGAAAGATATTCCACCGAGCAGAATTCAGTGATTAAAACTCTAATTAGCGCATTAGCGCAGTTGCTATATTATGCCATTAAAGTGATTCTTCCTGAGCCATATGTGTGTGTGTATATATATATGTGTGTGTGTGTGTATTACAGTTGTTCTCATTTGCTATTTCTATGCCACAAGTGAGAGTAAAAATTGAATAGATGAAAGCCCACTAATTGCCTGTAAGATTTTCTCACCTCTCAGTGACAGCCTCAATCTTTTGGCCATTAAAAGGTAGGAAGTTGGGGTTGTGGCTGTGACAAGGGGAAGCAGGTGCAGACGCATGGCCTTTGCCATTCTGCAGAGAATGTCTGCGGCTGCGTCTGCGTTCTAGACCACGCCTTTCGAGTGTGCCTCCTACACTTGCACGACGTCGGTCCTTGCGGCCCACTGGAGGCGGCGACAAGTCGTCGTCACCATCCTCATGACGAAGAGTCATCTAAATGGTGAAAAGAGCTTAATAAATTCAAGGGGTAACCCAGTTTGCTTCACACAATCACACAGTATATTCTGATAGTAAGACAATGAACAGTATAATTTGTCCAGTATCAAAAACAAGGGAAAGTGTAGTGAATCATCCCAGACTATCTAAGATCTGATCCCCTGTAGTTTAGCTAACCTCATATATGTTAAATTGTTCCAGCAGGTCTAGGTCACTGCCCTTTCTGTTGAGGTGCCTCTGGACAATGGCTTCAATGCCCTGCTCCTCCAGAAAGTCCACCACATCATAAAATGAGTCTTGGTCAGGAAGCCCTGCAAGTGTCTGTAAAGAAACAAAAAGTAGACAGTAACACAAATATTACACAGCCACAGCCCTAGTCATGGCTCACTAATCACAGTCATATCTCCCATGCCCACCTTATTGATGAGGGTCATGGCATAGACCAGCAACTCTGTGTCCACACCATCTTTTTCATCTAAGATTTCCATGGCATTAGACCACGGCTTACAACCTGCAGACAGATTTACATCAGAGTCAGTAATGCAGAGTACACACTGACAGTTGTGTGTCAAAATCATTCCACTCTACAATTATTGGTAAAAATTACTAAATA
>JAAIIK010000302.1:760835-771404 GCA_014706435.1 Silurus glanis
AGAGAGAGAGAGAGAGAGAGAGAGAGAGAGAGAGAGAGAGAGAGAGAGAAAGAAGGAGCAAAAGTGAGAAATTGTTAACTGATGGTTAAGGCTGAGTGACAAACACACCTCAAGCATCAAATGAGGTATGTGTGAGGCCGTATGTGGGTTTACAAACTACAGACGTCCTTGACTCATCCTCTCCACACAAAAACAAAGAGAATATGCATCCATTTTTGTGGCGATCAGATCAAAGAATGCTATTAGAATAAGAGCCAGCGGCTGTGTTCCCAAACACACACACACACACACACACACACACACAAACACACAAACACACACACACACACACACACACACACACACACGGGAAAATGCTCTGTTCAGGCTCTTGAAGCATTCTACATTGCTAGAACCTGGGGCATTTCATTCAGTCCAGTCAGACAGCAGAAAAAATATTTTAGCAGGCCCAAGCACCAGGATGTAAAATGCGACTGCCATTTGTAACAGCACATAAAGAAGGTCATAACAAGAACTCAGGGAGCACAGGAGGGAGCCACTAAAATGCACGGCTTCTGTTTGACAGCAGTAGACAGGGGGTGGAATAAGAACCTGATGGAGGAAAAGGACAGTTCAAGGTCAACACAATCTACTTAAGAATTTCTGTCTGGAGAAGGTTTATAAGATCCCTGCACTGACAAATTTCAAATACTGTACAGTACATATAGAGTGTACAAGGTATATTTACTACACAGCTAATAAGACATAACAAGTCGAATTTATGATCAACATCTATTGTAGTAATGAAGCTGTTTAGCTCTGGGCTCTGTACAGGTCTCTAGTCTACTGAAATTTAGGGGGCATTTGAGGATTTATTCAGATGATTTAATGGCCTTAAAATCACAAGCATTTAAACAGAATGACCTACGTTGGGCATGTTCTCCCAATACTGGACACCTGCAAGAAGGACATGCTCTGGAGGAAGCTCACACAATAAGAGTGTTTGATAAAGAGCATAAAGAGCATACCTAAAAGCTTACTGCATGTAGACAGACTATAGTGATAGCTACCTAGAGACAGGGAATGACTGCAGCATGAAGCTCAAGACCCAAATTCAGCTGTGAGGTCAATAGTATGACAGTTTACACACATCTTTGAGGCTCAATCTATGCATAACTGCTGTTTCCTAGACTAAGCAGATGTTTCAAAACGATAAGGGCTGAACTGAAACAGGCGCAATAGTAATCCAACTATCTGAAATATTAATAGCTGTTTTGACGAGGTAGCCTTAAGGATAACTGGAAAAATCATTAATATCGCCTGACCCGGGAATGACATTAAAACCCATTTAGCAAGGCTCTAAAACTCCCAGTTCTGTCTGCACATGGCTCCTTTATCGCCTGCTGGCACTCGCCACGACTCCACTTTCAGTTTTTACCTGAAACAATCCCTTTTATCTGGAGCAGGGCCTGCTGTGGAGCTGGGTGCCAGGTTCCCATGCAGCAGAGAGGAAAAGAAGGAGAGTAAGAAAGGAGACAGAAAGACAAAGAGAGAGAGAAAGAGAGAGAGAGAGAGAGGACCAGGGTTAAAGCCAATGTAAGTTTGTGTCTTTTACTTTTCTCCTCAACCCGTTCTGTCCTTCTCTCCTCAGCATGGGGGAACAAGGAGTTATGAATGCACTGTACACAAGCCAAGATTCCCAGGTGCAGCTCTGTGTGCAAGGGTTCGTGTGTGTGTGTGTGTGTGTGTGTGTGTGTGTGTGTGTGTGTGTGTGTGTGTGTGACTGGCAGTGGGGTGACTCCATCTTTTATCAATAAAGGCTAATTACTTAAAACCTTGATGACAGCATTCCTCACAGTCTTCCACCCGTAATATACATATGCAGCATTGCAAAACTGCCCAAGTTTAATGACAGATGAGCAGACAGACTGTCTCTCTCTCTCTCTCTCTCTCTCTTACACACACACACACACACACACACACACACACACACACAGTATGTGAACAAAGCTCCTGTACGTCCACTCCTCATTCCGACAGGTGAGTAATGTAATTTGCTGTTGCTAATGCACTAAGAAAGCTTCTCTAATGGATCTCTAGAGCTCATCTAACACTTCAGAGCACCCATAGGGTATATCTCAGGTCACAAAGCTAGCTGATCATCGCTATTTTTTAAGTAGCAAATCATTTAAAAATATTTTTCAGCCCTAAAATGTAGTCTTGTGGGAAAAACATTGTCTTGTTTTGTCTAGACATGAGTGAGAAAATGATAAAGAAATAAAACACTCAATAAGTGACCTGATAAATCAGCAGAATTCTTTCTTCGAGTTTGTCTTTATGTTTAAGGTCTTTTTCAGTCGTATTCATTGTATTTATTTACTAAATACACTTCACTTGCCCACTGCTTCATGGGCCTCACTTTGATCGTGAGCTCGGGTTACTCAGTGTTTCACATGTTCTCACCATGGCCGCATGGGTTTTCCTGTGGGTTCTATGGTTTCCTCCGGCCTCCCAAAAACATGCCAGAAAGTGGAAGCAATTATAATGTGCTATTTATTTTATTTGTATTTAATTTCAATTTCTACCATACAGGAATTTGTACTAGATTTAACTTGTGCAATTGCATTCCATACATCTGAAATGTATAAAGAACCATAAATAAATGAAACCTTTAATTTTTCTTTTTTGTTAGTGCTGATACTACACTGCAGAATGTTTTAATAAAAACCCTGCTCTTTGTTAGAAGAGACACCTGCACGTTCATTCTCCCTCCCGTAACCCACATCTCATCAAACAGTCAGTGACAACAGCCATTACTGTACACTGCACTTGACTTCTGTTTAACTCCAAACACAGCTCTTTTCACATCAGCCGTCAGCGTCTGACAGGAGACTGTGGTGGGACTGACACTGCACCTGTGGCCCTCTCTGAGGGGGTACAGTAGAGCCAGAGCAGGAATGTGTGTAAGTGAGAAGAGAGTAACGGGTAATTAAGGAGCACAGCTTGAGTAATTGCTGCTAAATCAACTCCTCCTACTGAGTGCGCTCCAGTCTCTCAGCCAGCGGCTAAGCCAACAGGCAATCTGTGAATGGGCATTTGAGGTTTGATGGGCAACTTTGTGAATTTGTGTCAATGACAGTATTATTCTATTCATTTATTCATTCATCCATATTGCTATAAAACACTGTACTGTATTTTATATACATTTTGTCCTAGATGTTTATTTTTGACTTCTGCATTGGTGTCTTAGTAGAAACAAGCATATATATATATATATATATATATATATATATATATATATATTCAGATAAAAATATAAGCCACCAGTTTCTTTCCCACATATTACAACTGATTTTGTAATTATTGTCATTCATTCATTCATTCATTCATTCATCCATGCATGCATCCATCCATTCATTCATTTGCTCATTCAACCATCTGGGTGAAACAGGGTACAAGACAAAAATACACCCTTGATGGGATGCTTTATAGGAAACTCATACATGCACTACTACTGGCTAATAAGAGTAATTAATTCACCTACTGGCATGGAAAAAAAAGAGAACCCAGAGGAAACCCACAAGTACACAAATAGACCATGAAAAACCTCACACTGACAGTGATGGCAACAATATATACTGTCACAATCCCATCCTTATTTCATTGTTCCCTCTAGAATGCATGCATTCAGCTGCCAAATCTAAATCTGACCTTAAACGATGCCATCTCATACATCTGGTCAAAAAATGTTTTATTTTTTATTTGGTTTTTATTCAGATCCTCAGAGTTTACACCATTTTCTTGTTGTTCGGAATAAAAACATTTCGGACCAGTGCGTTACACATGGCACAGCAAAAACAAGCTCATGACACCCTTTCCCTTTCTCAAACATGCTCTGAAAGAGTAATGAGGCATTGGCAGGCTGGCACCCACTCTCAAAACATGCTAGTGTGAATACGAACAAAAAATGGAAACCAAAAAAAAAGAAAGAGAAACACCTTTTGCCCCTCCTAGAGAGTCTGTAAGTGTTTAATAAGCTGCTTGGCACGCAGCGCTTACTCTTGTACTGTGTAAACGCCTGCTCTCCTACTTCTCTGACTTTTTGGCACGGATGTTTGCCTTTCTCTACAATGTGCTCAAAGACCTCGGACGGGTGACTGTAGACCGTGTGAACCAGTGCTGCGGCTGTCCTGTGGAGCCAAACGGAAAGGCTGGCAAAGGATTGTGGGAAGGCTGGTCTAGAGGCCTCTCCCTCCACCTAACCACAGCAATCACTCAGTCACGGCAGCAGGAATGCTCGATGAGACCCGCACCACAGCCGGGCCAAAGACATGAACATCGGACCCGAAACATGACGGAAACCCCAGAAGAGAGATCACACGGACTCAATATCGCAATAGACTTCCATTCAACAAGCACATACTGCCAAAATAACAGCATTTCTTTTTCTATTGGTCTCTACTTGCATTATTCACTCTGCTGTATTATTTTCTCTGCTTTCCCACACGTGTTTCATTTTTATTTCGAATTTTTCTCAGAACTGGGTCAGCCCAGTTTTTAGAGGGATTTCGATTTGTTTTCAGAGGGATTTCGATGCAATGAACAAAGCAATCTCCTCTTACACAGCTAGCTTTTTCTGCTGTGTTCTAAGATCACTACTCTGTGAGAAAAAGAAATAATGTTTTCACATTTCAAAGTGACAGGTTATTTGAAATACAGTTCAAGCACAAGCAAAAATATACGACTTCCACTTTAAGTGGACGTTAAATATTTGATGAGATTTTTTTCCTGTAAACTCAGCGAAATCCCCTCACTCAGCGTGATTAGATATGGCTCCTCGTTCCACCAACGTTTTTTTTTTCATTTATTTCAGTCCAATTAAAATGTTATTAGCATTGGGCCCACACTTTGTATATTCAGCAGGAGATCATCAGTTTGTCTATCAGCCAGTCGCCATTCTAATCGCTCTCACCACATCACCACCCAAACCGAGTCTGAGTGGCGTCCAATCAGACATGCTACTTTAGCTATCACACAGTTGATGTAAGAGACTTTAGAGCCTGGAAGTATTTCATTTAAAATAAAATAAGCAAAGCATAATGATGTGTAATCGCTGACAAAATCTGCATTGCCAGCAAATGGCTACTGAAATAACTTATCCTGCCCTGATGTAGTCTCTATAGGAATCAGAATTTTCACAACAAAACTTGTGGAGCTTATAGTTTTGTAAATATTTCTTTATGTGTAGGTGGCTTTCTCATAGGAGTCTAAAAAAACAAGCAAATAAGTAATAAAAGACAACAGATCATGCAGTTCTTAAAAAAATATATATGAAAAAAGAGTGGTGGGATGTTTCCACCTTAAATCTGATAATTTTATTTATAGCTATAGTAATTTATATCTATAATACCATTGATATTCGCAAATGATTCAGTCTGTCTTAATATCAATTTATAGTTATATTCAATACTGTGAAATCTATAGTGAAATTATGTTATATTATATGTTAAATTATATGTTGTTTGCTAACTTTCTGTCGGTAGACATTTTTAATAGTTGCTCAGTCACATGATAATGTTTGGTTTTTATCACTTTTAAAGAGAGAGAGAGAGAGAGAGAGAGAGAGAGAGAGAGAGAGAGAGAGAGAGAGAGAGAGAGAGAGAAGCTTGTTAAAGAAATGATAGCTGCTATAATGTAAGTGATAACATAGCTGCTACAATACATACTTGATAGAACGAATAAATTTATTTTTTATTCAAATTTATACCATCCCATTGTGGATTATTTTTCTACAACACCACTTCCTTTGATGTTTTTTCTTAATATCAGTTAAGCTTGACAAGTGTGCTATAAAAAAAATAAAATCTGGCTTCACCATACCCGTCAGTATACTCCACGGCAATGAATATGGCAAAATAAGTGAAACATGCCATAACGTGCATTTTAGAGAGGAGCAGTTTAAGGTCGTACACTTCAACATTCTCACTTGCCTTTGTACAAAAACACAGAGCTCAGAGAGTATAGCAATATAACTCATGACCATAAAATACGGTGAAGGATGAACTGTGGTGAATCGTTATGGCACTACAGAGGACACACGTGCTGTTTTTGCAATGACCTGCCATATGTCAAAATCATACTCAGTCAAGGCTCATAGAAACTATTAGTCATTACCTATACGACTATGCGTTAACATGCTCAACTCAGATGACCTGCATCCATAAATTCATATGATTCCATGAAACAGACCAAATTTTGACTAGACTAGACTTCCAGCTGGATGGTTTCATTCGTCGTTGTTATTTTCCTCTTTTGTAATCTCATATGCTTATAATTTCATAAAGCACCAAATTTGAGGTCAAGTACACAAGCTTCCACACTCCAAACGATGACTTCAAAACTGGGAGGTACCAATTTAATTATTGGTTTGGAAGAATATATCAGCTGAATACTGCAATGTTAAACCTAGTCATAGGCATAGCAATGTAGCCGGAGGTGAAGAAACAGCTGAAGAGAAGTAAAGAACTGCTGTGTTTGCTGAAAGCACTGAGAACCTGAGGGAGGAATATGAAGGCACTGGGAAACACCCGACGTCCTCTTGCCAAACCATCTGCACAGGACAATTACCTGAATAAATCTAAGAAAGTGCATGTGTCTCTGGATATATGACCTAGTATGTATCATTTCACACGTTTTGCCTTGACAAAGTGATATATAACTAGAGTATAGTGCTTCTACATATTATACATAAGGTGTGCAGAATTCCCAGGGAGGTCTAGGCCACAGTGTTGGACCAAAGGCATGTGCTGCTTTGGGTGTCTTTACTTGTGCTCTCACACAGGTCTTGTTAGCTGGAATCTAGGAGCCTTGTTCTCCGAGTTGGGACTGTCAAGACTCACTTATAGGTCCCACATAGCCACATTCAGCCAAAAGGACACTTCTACAAACGCAGTAAAGTGTCCTCTCAACAAATTACGAACATAGTCTGTGAAATAAACATATAATGTAATGCATTTTTTGATTGCTGTTATGAGAAAAAAAAAATTTACATTTTGCAACACACCTTTCCTTTAATGTGATGGAAAAATAACCAGCTAAAAGCTGATAAAGTTTGAGTTCTGAGAGAAAAACAGGACCCTTGTGAGTTAACTGTAGTAGTGGTTGTGTGTGAGCACACTGTCTATCATGTTTTCTCAGCTATTATCTTATCACATGGGACATTTAAACTTACATGAGAGTATCATGTGGAAAAAATGTGCTCAGTCTGTAAAAGAAAGAAATACTGTACACCTGTGCTCATAATTAATCACTGCAAACCAGCATATGTCACTGTGCACAGCTGAGAATAACAGTCTCTCTGAACACTGCAAAGCTTAAGGGAACATATACTGCATAAAACCTAGTGTGTGTGTGTGTGTGTGTGTGTGTGTGTTTGGGTGTGTGTGTATATAGGTCAGCCAGGTGGGACTGGACCACAGTCAGCTGACAGTGCTGCTCTAGTGATCTCAATAGACTCAGAGTCTCCCCTCAGTTACTTCTTGCTCAGAAATACAGTATCCATAGCCACAAAATCCTTAGCTCCTAAATAGGCAAACTAACATTAACCTACTTTTCCAGTGGCCCTCAAGCCACACTCGGGCCACGCTGCAGATAGCATTACAGCCCGGCCTGCTTCCGATGTATGGTTTCAATCACCATGCTCCCTTTAATCAAATCAGGAAGCTAATGGATTTGGAGGTTAACAGATCATTACGGGAGACTCTTGTTGAAGGAAAACAAAAGTATATGAGAAAAGGATTTTTTTGCACTGATGGTACAAGTGTTTGGAAAGTAGTTGCACACAATTAAGCTTAATGGTAAAAATAGAAGGCACTTCTGGTAAATGTTCGCAATTAAATTGCAACATTTCCATGCAGGAACTCACTGATCAGCTGAACAATAAATGTGGCAAGGAAATGCTTTGTGACTTATGGCTGCATTGGCCATTTTCCTTTGTAGAGCCTTTAATGCGAATTCAATCACCAGTGATGACTAAGACGCATGCTGCAGAGGCTTAAGAGAAAAGTTTTGAGGTGGAAACAAGTCCAGACTTTTTAAACTGTTTGGGCGGACGCTTTGTTGACCGCTTTAACGAGAGTGTGGAATGTGTTTTTAACCTTGATGTAGCCGACTGCGTTGGCCACGTGTGTTGTGGTTTCGCTGAGGGCTTGCTGTGCTCTGCTGTGTTTGGGTAAAGGCCCGGCAGGTCCTGTTTAGTCTCTGTCTTGGCCTTCAAGGAGGGAAGCCCTGCCCTGCTGCTCCAAGGAGGCCTGCCGAGTATGCACTGCCTCAGTGAGGTAATTCCACCATGGAAAAGAGCTAGTCAGTTCCAGAGAAGCAAGGAATCCTAGTGTGAAAGCAATATCGTGTGAAATAATAGCAACCGCATAGAAATGCCATGAGACATCACACCTACATTCACAATAAGCCACGTTTTATTATCTTGCTTTAAGACGGACAAGAAAAGCTCAAAAGACAAATCCCTTGTTAAAAAAAGGATGTATGGCCACAAAAGAAGGCTGTAGGCAGGTAACTGTAGCCAGCACTCAGAATCCCCAATGAACTTATTATGTGTTTGTGGTGTTGAATTTAAGTAGCACAGCAGGACATTGCAGATTTTCTACTGAAGCATGACTATAGCGCCTGGTGTCCTTAATTAAAAAAAATATCATTCACCTCTCAGGCCAGCAACAAAGAGAAGGAGAAAGTTTGAAAGAGGCTGTATAAAACTGTGATGTGTCCTCTGCATAGTCTTGTCTCATACAGACACACACACATTTTCCAAACTGAATCTCTCGCACTACGACTAACCAAACCATGTCTGGCCATTCACTTAAGAGTCAACGGGAGGAGAGAGGAGTAGCAGAATTTCAACAACCTCAAGGACAAACACAAACAGAAACAGTACAGACAGGAAAAGAAACCAAGTGAATCTTTTTTTAAAGGATACTGATCTAAACAATACTGAAATCACTGCCTCAGTTTTTGGACCAGACCTGTATCAATAAGCTTATGGTCTAAAATCCTTCTCAAATCCCAGAGACACGTTTCCCTGGCACTGCCGTGTGCCACAAACCTGCATATTTTGGCACTAAACTTGTTGCTATACATGGACCCATGCCAGTAGACACTCTGTGATGAAGAACAGGCAGCTGGAGCAAAGCTGAATGAACTAAGTGCAGCTTTATGGATCTTATACAATGTAAGAGACAACCAAAACTATGTCAAGGACTCTTCCTTCTTTCGTCCTCTTTCTCTCGCTCCATCAAAGCCTACTGTGGCCCTGACTTGCCCTAACCAGAGTGTTAGTTAAAGCAAAGCTGTTTCCCAGCACAGGACACACTTTAGTACAGTAAAGGGGACAGTGTTGAGCTAATGAGTTTGGAAGACTAACTGAAATAGAAGGCGTTCTTATGTGATATGGTGTTTTATTTCAAAGCCTATAGAGAGATGAAGGAAATCTTTGAAAGCATTGCCAAAACAAGGGACTAGGGCTCTTGTAAAAACAAATACACAATGGTACTGCTGAGTCATTAGCATCTGGACTCTTTGTTTAAAGCAGATTCACATGCAGATTTGTCTTCAGCTCAGGCTCTCTCTACTAGTTTTCTCATTTTTCTTTGTAACTATTTCACATTTGCATTGACCTGGTTTGACCCAGAGTCAAAAGTTAGATGGTGAAGAGTCAAAATGGCAGAAGCCTGTAAACATCAGTCAAACATCCTTTAACTGTGTGTGTGCGTGTGTGCGTGTGTGTGTGTGTGTGTGTCTAGGTTTATTGATATTTCAAAGTAAAAATCTCTTGAGATGTGTTTCAAAAGTACAATATCTTGAAGACACAACATCATTGACAAAAGTAGAAGAGATTTTTATTTTTATCCTGTGTATTCTTTTCAATCCTTTTCACAGACAGGCAGTGCAGTACAATAAATATCTGCCTCTCTCTGCTGTCAGTCGGCCCGAACCCAGTGAGAGAGTCCTGAGGGAGTAAAGTGGAGGGAGACATGGAAGCAGCACCTGGGGCTCGACCCCCTACTGTAGCCTGTGGCTCAGATGCTGCTCCTGAGTCTGTTGTACTTGGCTGGGGGGCCTCTGCTGAGGTCTCAGGCTTCTCGTTTTACTAGCCGAGATCCCACAGACTCACAAACCTTTCCAGCAGACCAGCAGTAAAGCAGGCATATCTAAACATGACATGCAGCATTCTCCCTAGAGAGCGTGTGGGGTCTCTGCTAGTGTGTGAGACGGGATGTGTGGTTTTGTGTACCTTTTGACGTTCCGTTTCTTTTAGGATAAGGGCGGTTGTAAATCTTAAGCACGTCGTGCATTTTGTATTTTGGTGAATACGTACATGTGTACGTGTGTGCATGTGTTTATGAGGACACAAAGCTCTAAATGCTCATGGGACAGAAATTGATCTATGTTGTGCTTTTCTCCTTAGTTGAAGTTAGAATAACAGTGTGCCTGGTTTCTATATCAGCAGCCTGTTGCAACCACCAAGCCAAAATTTGTATACACACACAAATGTGCAAGTGATAAAGAAAAAAAAAAAAA
>JAAIIK010000302.1:771804-784725 GCA_014706435.1 Silurus glanis
AACTACATCCTGCAAACTGCATTTTCTCGAAACTCATCTGACAATTTAACCATTTAAAATACAATTTCATGACTTCCTAGTGTAACATTATTCTAATTTAAACAGGCTTAGATGCTATTTTCTTTATTTAGAAAACCAGGTTTTCTAATTTAAAGTGCACCTGGATATTTAGAAAAAGACTTATATGTCTATTATTCTACATTTGCCCTAATGGCATAAAACAAAGAAAACAAAACCACACATGCTTAACTTTAGTTCAATTCAGCTATCTCATTACAAAATGTGTGTTCGGATTCAGAGTCCAAAATGAAAAGCAGTATGAAACCTCGAGCTGCCACAAAGAAACTACCATTATAAATGTGGCTCATAAAAATCTCACGTATTCAATTTCCCTCATCAATTTTAAAAGAGAAATAAAAAAGTAGTTCCTGGTGGACCCATTGGGTCAAACGAATGGGTTATATTATCAATTCAGTGCAACCTCGATACTCGCGGGGGTTACGTTCTATGACCCCTCGCAAGTAACAAAAAATGTTTTGACTCACCTTTTGACAGCTCCTTTTTCAAGGGAGATTGTACAAGTACTGTAACTGTAAACTCAACAAAAATTGTGAATTACTTGTCATGAATGTTTTATTTACTACTTTAAATTAATAATGCAATAATACAATTTTTATGTAATTTATTAGTACAAACTCAAACTTTTGAAATGTTACTCCGAACTTTCGAGCCACTCGCGGCTTCTCGCGAACTATCAGATTTTTCTCGAGTTACTCTTAGTCCAGTTCCAAATGAAAAGTCACGAGTGTCAAGGTCGCGAGTATAGAGGTTCCACTGTAGTTTGCAAATGTGATTTATGTAACAACCAGTCTTTTGTGTGTGAGGTCTGACCTCTGTAAATGGCATCAAAATAATGCCAAAGCTGTAGTAGAAGTTCCTAATCACCCTGTGACCTGTGAGAGTATCATCATCATCCTCAAACACGTAGTGTCTACTAAACTTTCTCTACATGGATGACCTTTTACCTCAATAATACATTAAAAATAAATTAACTGCCTGTGCTCTGACAATCAAAAAGTGTCCACAAACTTTTGTCTGTATAGTGTATGTATGTGTGTATTTATATACTGTATATGTATATAAAGACATGGAGTTCTTATTGTACAGTGATGCAGCATGTAAGTGTCAAATTAGCAACTTGTCATCTGTGTGTGTGTGTGTGTGTGTGTGTGTGTGTGTGTGTGTGTGTGTGTGTCAGGACATCATTGTGACATGATTATGCATGAATTATCAGGATGGTTAATGTATTATTTTTTAATGGAATGTCATTTTTGGTGTGTAATGTGCAGAACTGGCTCAGTGATTTGTTCCTCTAGCGTTCTACCTATCCTCTACCACATAAATGAACTCATAAATGCCTGCGATTGGCTAGAGTCACTGTGATTGACAGGTGTGTGAGTGTATGCCACCCCCCGAGGTCCTGACTGACATCATAGGACTCACATACAGGCAAACTAAGCTGTATTAGCACAAAGTATTAGATGTATAATCTAGGTTGAAGGTCAAGCTGCCATAATATTTATACATAATTTGGAAGATAACTCTTGCTGGAAGATACTAGTATGTAATTATTCTGGAAGATAAATTACTGATTCAATTTCAACTTTATTCATTTTTCCAGTATTTTCTGTGAGGCAGAACACAATAGAAGCACAAGGCCTGTTGAAGGAGCTGAAAAATGCAGTACTATTCCACTGTTATATTTTTTAGAGTACCTCTGAGGATGTAGTTCTGGTAGTTCTGATCAGCCTCTGCCCCCACTTTAATGAGACAGATGAGTCCTTCAGCCACCACAAACTCGTGCACCAGGTCCTTATCATCCTGCAGGCACAGATCAGAAATGCATGCCTCAGCACAAACACAACACAATTAAATTCAGTTTGTATAGAACTTTTAACAATAGTCATAGAAACACAGCATCACACAAAGAACAAAACATTCACTTGCACTGAGCCTTTCTTTTCTTTTCTTTTTTTTAAAGACAAATATAATATGAATTAATTTTTCACTAGGCCTCGTAAATTACACACTTTTTTGGGGGTTTGCTGTAGAGCAGGTTCATTCATGTTATGAGAGTCAGAGTGATTCATTGGCTATATGTTATATGACCCTCACACAGAGTCCAAAGTGCACATACTGCTCCGCACTTCATTTCCTCTGACCATGGTAACTCTTTGTGTTTGGGGCTCGGCAACTGCTGGTTGCTATGCGTGGCTCGGCTCTTTCGCCAGTCCTGAGAGCCCATTAAATTCTCCGTATAAAATGTGGGAAGAGAGCTTTCTGTGTTAGCTGGATTTACACACACACACACCAGCAGACCCGCAGTCTGGGCACTCTTTGATAAATCTTTGATTACACCACTTTCTACTTGTCTCTCTGCTTCGGATCCAGAGCTTACCAGTATATCCAGTATTTCTCCAGCTTTGACATTTTTGAGGACGCGCCCAATCACTGATGTTAAAATGATTAGAGGGTTGGTCTTTTGGACTTCTGTAGCCAAAAAGACTATAATGATAGGGAATTCCTGTGTATATGTCTGGATAAATGTGAACTACAATAGTTGTATACAACAATTTGTTTTGTGCTGGTTTGTATATAAAATGCACCTGAAACACTTTCTCAAATATCCCAGCATTAATTGTGTGCGTAATAATAGCTGAGAAGTTGTAGATGATGTGTCTTTATCAAGCATCCGCCTTATAAAAAATAGAGTGTAAGCCTTCACATCTGTCAACATCTGTGTAATTTAAACCATTCAGACAGCAAGATTTCAAACAAACAAACAAAGAAACAAAGAAACAAACACATGGACACATTTGTCATATTGACCTAGGGATCCTCCAGCATGCTATGACTCTATCCAACTGTAACTATAACCCTAACCTCAGTAACCTGAAGGAAACATTTGGGCTACTGACTAACAAACAAAAAAATAAAATTCTAAAAGCAGTTTTAGATTTTAGGCCTTGCCAAATGTGACACCCACAAGGTCAAGATTTTCCTTTTCCTGTGAGGACATTCGGTTCGCACAAGAAATAAAAGCATGCCCCCACACACACCTGCTCCTAAGATGAGCCTTAACCTTAACCACAGTAATCTAAAATAAATCTCTGCTGCAGGTTTTAGTCTCAGAATGGAATAAAGACATGGCTACACCCACAGAATGATGCATTTCATACAGTTTGAAATTTCACTTACATATGAATTGCTTTTAAATTTTTTAAACATCCAGTAAAAGTGAATGGAGGCCATGTTCCTGCATATAGACAGCCGAAAAAGTACACAACGTGTCTTTGTAAGGTGTTGGGATGCACACAAACTGCACGAAGAGCTTTAATGTGTCTTGGAACTGTGCTAGAGAACAAAAAATAAATTTTGATGATGGTGTAGACCGCCGTCTTACACCACCTCCTGGTCCCCCACAGATGTTCGTTTTGGTTGCAATCATGTGACCATGAAAGCTGTAAAAAAAAAAATTTTTTTTACATGATTTAAATTCTCATCAAACCACTCTGTGAACCCTTTTGCCATGTGCTGAAAGGTGTCATCCTGGAAGGTCATCCTTCGATCCATCAGTGTAGAAAAGTCTCATTATGGGAAAAGAAATGATCAGTCAGAATAACTCTATGGATTTGCAGCGACGCTTCCCTCTAAAAAGACAAGTGACATTTGCAGCCCCCAAGGCATAACAGAGACACCATATTTTTCCTTTATTAGTCACCTGTCTGTAATTTATGGCAAACCTATGTTCACTTGCTCAATATAAGCAAAAAAAGTTGAAGATTAATAAACAAAAAATGTGGCTTACCTGAAAAATCTGTTTGAGAGAGAACAGGGCTCTTCTTAGTTCCCTTCCTGTTGAGTTGTACAGTTTCTCTGTAAGACAAGCAAAAGAGAAAAGGAGTGGATTTCACAGTTGTTCTCTATTTCTTACACACGATTCTTGAAACAGCATGTCTAATCCAATATGTCCCATAGGCTCTGCAAAACCTCATGGATTGCCAGCAGTGACAAACTGTCAGTATGTGTTCACATGACAAAGAATCTGTGCTTGTTCTGGTTTGAACCCGACTGCAAACTGCCACTATGCCCCAAAATTATTCTGAATAAAACTGTGGTTCCTGATCCCAGCGCTGGGACGCAGAACTCTGTTCTTTATCTGCGTGTAACCACTCTAAATCATACATGTTTAAGTCTAGTGTGAAGGGAATCAAAAAGGCTTTAATGGTTTATTCTCCTTTGGGCTGTGGGCTTTGAATTTTCCCCACAGGATTTATAAAAGCAGTTCTTCAGTCTGCCAGAATGTGGCAGGATTGAGATCACAGCTGCTTGTGTTTGTGCGATGCATCTGATCGCCTGTGCTTCTGACTCAGCATTTGCTGCCTCATCCATGATTGCAAAAAAAATCACTGTGTAATGACCTTCATATCTCTCTCTCTCTCTCTCTCTCTCTCTCTCTCTCTCTCTCTCTCTCTCTCCTTCTTTCTCTGACTCTTTCCTATTTGTCATCAAGGCTGGCTGTGTCTCGTGATCTATAAACATTATATTTTCATGTATATTCATACAGCCTTATCAATAAAGAATACAAGATTGCCTGTAAAATCATGCAAAATCAAATCTATATAACTATCTACTACCTATATCACTATTATGATAAATTCATTTTTGAGATACCTTCAGTATTATCGTTAACAGCAGACTCAAGGCACATTTAGGGGTGGGACTCAGGTGGGACTCAAACTCATGAAAAGTTGTCTACACATTAAAGAAATCATTCCGAACCCTGGTTTAGTTGCACAATTTCATACATGATCAATTTATGTATTCGGCTTTGCAAAAATATGAGGCACTAGCTTCATCTGTATTGCTGCTTTTTATTATTTCCCTCTGGTACCAACACTCAAGTGGCAAGAAACAGCATATTTGGCACTTTTGTCATGCTGATAGTTTCCATGTCTGAAGCAGGGTGTGCTGTGCTTGAACCTTAGTCCAAAAAAAAAGTGTTAAAAGTAAAACTGAATAAAACAATGCAATACATTTTAAGCAAAAAAAAAAAAAAAAAAGTACATTCTCAATAATGTCACACCAAATAATTTTTTTTTTTTTTTTTATTAAATAAATTCACTTACATGCCTAGTATCAGTATAACCAATAAATAAAGCATGTTTCTATCATTCAAGTAAGTCAGATATTTCAGAGTGGTACTTTGCATCAATTGCACCCTTCGTAAATCTTAGATACTTTTGGGGGACCAAATTTCAGTGAAGTAACTTATTTCCAACAGCAGCATTGAAAGATTTGTACACTTCAAGACCTAGAAGGAAACTATCATATACTTACAATCTCAACACATGCAATGCCACACCTTCTTTCTCAAGAAACACATGAATTGCACGTATTGCTTCTTAAGCCGCATGTGCATTCGGCATAACAGCAAGAAGATTTTTTTCCAGTCAGGTTTAAAGAATTGGCCAATGCATGATTCCTGGCCTTGTTTCTCGTGCACCGCACAGTACAGAACTGTTTTGGCATGATTTATCTCAGACGTGAGGTTCTATTGTAAAGCCATGCAAATCACGCTATTGTGAAGGAGAATGCGTATGCCAGGAGTCTTACCTTTCAACCACAATGTCAGAACTTAAGTCATGTGTAAAACGAGCTCAGCTCTCGAAAAAAACACAACGCGAGAGAGAAATTTTGGCGCACCTGTAAGACGCCCAGACTAGGCAGAACATGTTTTCTAAATAAAGTATAACACTTTTTTATAAGTATTAAATACTTCAGCTGATAAAGTTTATATGTTTAGTACAGTGCATATGTCTTCATTAAATATGACTGTCTAGTCACAACCCAGTCAAACTGCTGATAAAAGAAACTCTCCCTCATATAAAAGCTAATTATTTCACAGTACACTCATGGTAATAGATGTAGAGGAATCAGCATACTTTGCTAGGGAAGCTTAATTCTCTGGAACAGACCTGCACTTTGTGAGACCTGGAAGAGATTAGGTCCAGTCATCCCGTCATCCCTCCAACCCCTCTATCCCCTTGCAGCTCTGCCCTGTGGCCAGCAGCCCAGCTCTGCAGCTCTGGCTCATCAGACGACTGCAAGGCTCCGCCAGTTGGAAGCGTGCCTCCATTCCCACATTCCCAGCACCTCTCACTTTCGTCCTGCTTCTGAACCTTCATCTGTCTCTTTCTTTTCCTCCCTCATTTTTGCCCATGTTGCAAATTTATTACTTTGGTTCTTATTTCATAGTAGCAAGCCTTAAATTTTTTTTTTTACTTTGGCATTATTGACAACCTGAATACTGATATATATTTTTCTCTTTTTTGCATCCAACTGGACAACATGGGATAACATACTTTTCAAACTTTTTCTGTGAGATCTCCATCTC
Organism: Silurus glanis; assembly: GCA_014706435.1. Taxonomy (NCBI): domain Eukaryota; kingdom Metazoa; phylum Chordata; class Actinopteri; order Siluriformes; family Siluridae; genus Silurus; species Silurus glanis. Next base: position 778,262 of record JAAIIK010000302.1, read on the forward strand.
ATGTTTATTATTATAATGAGTCTTAATTGCTCTGGGGATCTAAACACAAGTCATAAAGCAATCAGCAATGAACTCATCATATTCTTACCTGTAAAAGGCTGAGGTTGAGGATCTGACTATAGTGAAAAGATTTAAAGAAAGCCCAATATAACACACACAACCTGTCACAGGAAAAAAGAAGGCTTATATTTAATGAGAATTATTTCAGCTCTGATTAGTTCCATACCAGCTGGCAGGGATAAGTGGCTACCAAATACTGCCCTCTCACTCTCCACTCATGTCCACAATGAACAAATAATCATAACGGAGAGAAAAAATGTAAAATGAATAAAATAGTTGGTGGCTAGCAGAGAGGAATATAGTATTTAAGTATGTATTTCTGTTTGTGCTATTACACATGTTCATTCCAATACACTGATGATCATGTCTCTTCTAGAACAGATGTCCAGAGATTGATCATACAGAGCAATACTGCAACACAGCACAGGATTTACCTAACTTTTTAAAATTCATTTATTTGTTCACCACATTATCCTAGTCAGAGTTGTGGGTGATCTCGAAAAACACAGAGCATGAAGTAGGAATACCACTATGAATGTGCAGCAATCCACAATAATTCACACTTAGGGCTAACTCCCAATAACTGAAAACCACATAACCTGAAGAAATCCAACGCATTCACCAATTCTTGCTCAATCATGGGTGTCAAAAATAATGTCCCTATTTTGCAGATATCCTGGAACTGTAATAAGTGAATTTGAAATGGTCCAGATAAAAGAAAATAAATCTGAATAAGTAGGACATATGAGCTCTTCCTAGACACACAGGTAGCTAATCTGTCTGGGTATTACCACTAAGCACCACTCGCAGTGTGTGTTTGCATGAAAGTATGTGTGTATGTCTGTGAGTTTGTGTTTCGTGTGTGCTTCAGATGGAATCAGGTTGGAGGTCACTCTACCAGGCAAGGGGATTTTAGGGATATCTGGGTTTGCTTGAGTGTGTTTACTCACAACAGACGGAGAAGCTCAGAAAGTTTCACCATAGCTTTGGGCTTCATGCTCCAGACACCAGCCAGGTAATCAAATGCAGCCAACAATGACTATGCTAAAACTACCCAAATTTCAGCTAGCAGGTGGAAAAGTGAACAGGACTGGAATGGATCATTAACAAGAGATGACACAAAGGTTTGTGAAAATACTTTTAATAAAGACAAACAAATACAGTCTGGGGAAAAAAGAAAGTACACCCTCCTTAATTTCTAAGATTTTAACAGGGCCTAAAAAATCAACTGTGCAATCCTCACTAACTTTTATAAACAAACAAATAGGACTGTTTCTCAGCCACCATTACATGAAAGCCACACATGTTCCGTGTTTTTCTGATTCTGCTTTCATGAACATAAACATTTACCATGCTAACATTGGCATGGAAACACACATGGTCACATGTTATAGCGCTTGGGTTTTTCTTTATATTCCTGAGGATTATGTGGATTAAATTTTGATGTGACACCCTTCCATGAGAAGACAGGCAACAGTTTAAAGGCTCTCCATTTGTAAACAATCCTTATCACTAAAAATGGCAAATTTGAAATGGCCTTATAACCCTTCCCAGATTAATAAGCAACAACAGCTGCTTCTCTAAGGTAAGGCTAACGACCAAAATTCTGCCCTTATTGAGATAGTTTCACTTCTTGATGATTAAACAATCTTGTGCCTTTCATTTTTTATTCCTGGCTTCTAATTTCTCTCTTAACCATTGTGGAAGCAGGAAGAGTTATTATTCCCCCAAATTTTCCCTGGGTTCTGGGAAAAATTACTAAATGAAATCTGCTGTATTTCATTTTTGCTGTTCCTGAGGTTATTTGCGGCAACCATACAATTGTTATTAAGGTCTAGATAAATAAAACATTGCAGTAGTCATAGGTCTTGCTTTATTCCATGATTGTAACATGTAACATATGAATGAAAAATTACAGATGCTGATCTTGAAGAGTCCACATACTATAATGCAAATTGAGGTTTACACCATGTGCTCTCTTTCATGTCAGCTGCATAATTATATTACTACTGTCAAACCTCAAATTCTGACATAGGCATCTGATTTTCAACATATTGAACATTGCCCCAAAGGGCCATAACTGTAGACCACACAGGCTTTAACTTTGATTAACTAAGAACAGGAATTTTACTTTACCAAAACATTTGGTGAGTCTGTGCCCACTGCAACCTCAGCTTCTTGTTTTTGGCTGGCAGATATGAATCCCGATGTTATCTTCTGCAGCTGTAGCCCATCTACACCAAGGTTCTATTTGTTTTACATTCTGAGATGCTTTTTTTGCTCACCATGGTTGTCAAAAGTGGTTATTTAGTTAATGTAGCTTTCTATTCATCTTGAACAAGTTCTGCTTTGACCTCTTTCATCAACAAGGCATGCATTTAACTTCATAATGATTCCAAGACTTGATATGGGGAAAAAAAAACTTAAAACTTAAAATCTTTTTCAATCTTTTAATTTAAAGTAATAATTCTAGGGCTGTAAATCGAAGTTTTTAATACTCTTTTCAACATGGGCATGGAGAAATATGGATGCTTTATGCAAATGTATGTTTATTATTTGTGAAACCAAAATTAACATAGCGCATAAAGACAAAGTTTTCTTGTAAATATTGTAAAGTAATTATGATGTTTTAAATTATGAAAATCATCAGGACTCCAAACGGAATTTTTGCTATGTTTCCATATGGACGGTTTTAATTGATGTTTGATTTGAGACTTGTGTTTGAGAAGTGTTTGGTGATTAAAAAAGATTTTTCGGTGGAGTTAATTTTTTTTTTATATCTGAGTAAAGAAAAGATGTGATTTAATGTGTATTTTATATTTATTAATATTTTTTTATAAAAATGGTCAAACAGAAAGGCATCCTGCATTAGGTGCGAGTTAATAAAATTAGTGCTGTTCAAATGAATTTGTGTTAACGCAGTATTAACGTTAATTTTGACAGCCTATGCTATCTTTAAACACTAAAGTGACCTTTGACTCAGTAAGGTGACTCAAAATGGCTGCAATATTTCACAACTGTAATCCCAATGAAATAAGGCACATGCCTTTCCTTCTTTCCTCAAATGTTTTATTTTGCCACTGAACCACTTTTACACTGAAGGAATAAACAACCAGTAAATTGTCAGAACAGTACCAGTGCTCCAGTGAACCTGGCTCAAGCCAAGAGGACCACCATATGGCCATGATTTCTCTCTTTCTCCCACTTCTCTCTCTCTCTCTCTCTCTCTCTCTCTCTCTCTCTCTCGCTCAGGCCCTCCATAACTACCTTACTGCTGTTCCGCTCCTCTAATCCATTTGCTCTGGTCCTAATTTATAGAGAGAAAACAGGAGTAATTAGGAAGAGACCTCCCAACATGAGCCCGGGCTACTTTACAGACTTTGATCCTCTGCTTCTCGGCCCAAACATCAAGTGTCCTCTAGCTTAATAAATGCAGATAAACGGAGGCAGGTGGAAGACATTATAAGGAATGTAAGTAACGATGAGACTGTTTTATAGTGGAGGCAACAAAAATTATCATTCAGGCTTTACTGACTCAGAAGGGAAGTTGTGTGTGTGTGTGTGTGTGTGTGTGTGTGTGTGTGTGTGTGTGTGTGCGTGTGTACAACTCACGTGAATGTTAGTGTTTATGCACACACATCTGTAAGCACACTTGCCAGATCTACCACACAACATGGGCGGAAGAGCAGCACTTCGTAATGAATCGATTCCATCACTTTAACGTTTTTGTGCATGTGGGCACTGCCAATTGATGACTGCCAGATGCAGATCTATGCTGAGGGCAATGATTACAATTCATAGGCTGAGAACATTATAATGTGCTGCAGCTCTCACAAAATGGGCCACCACTTCCCCAGAGGTTGTTCTGTTCTCTTTCCACACATCAGGATACGATAGAGATGTAGTCTGGATAGGATCATGTGGGCTACTCATTTCCGTCAGGATTTGCATGGGAAGGATTTGACTGAACCAGTGACACTTGTGACACTGGCTGATTGGCCCTTCTGCTGCTGTGCAGCTTTATTTCACTTATAATAAAAGCTGTAACCATAAAGCCAACAAAATCAATCAGTGTGACAATTTGACAGCTTGTAAAAACAAGCAACAGAGATCTAAGAGCAAATGCTCAAAGCCACAAATATTCTATTTTATTAGGTTCTATTTATTAGTGAGCCCAAGTCATTCAATAGAGCTGCACAGTGCGTAAAAAGCATTAACACCAACTTATATGTCAGCTGGCTTATTGTATATTTACGTCAATGCTATCAGCTTTCCAGCTCAAAGAGTTCTGGCATATCATACAAGCCTCAAATCCCAATCCTTTTTTAGTAAAATTAACACAGATCAGCAGCAGGCCCTAGCAAAGAGATGTTACAATCATTTCAATGTGCCATGCTGGGACATGTCTTCTTTAACATATACACCGAGCACAACACCTCACAGCTAAGGGAGTTGTGCAACTGGAAACCTGGTACGAAAAGACCATAGCAGAATGTGTTCCTCTGCTCCAGTTGGCTATCCAATCTTAAGATAATGACACATATATTGGGCAGATTTCCATCTGAGAACCCTAAACCATCTAATGCAGGACTGGACAGTCCCTCAAAGAAGCCCTGAAACCTGAGAGCACCTAAGGTAGATGTTTATATGTAGGCTGTTTTGTAAATGCTCTGCTCCTGGGTTGTCTGTTGAATAGCAGTAAAAACAAACACAAGACCTAAAGAGAGACTGGAAAGTAATTGCTACTGGGCCATACAGTGAAGTCCTTGTGATGAAAGTGTATATGCACCCTGGATAAGTGGTTTCTACAGTCCTTTGTCAATAACATCAAAGTTTCACTCTCACTCTTAAATAGACCTAAACCCAAACTATGTATCACTGACATTGAATGCAGCTATTTTGCTAATTAGGGAAAAAACCACCAGCATTTTGACATCATATTGAATCGCTGCTTAAAAATGCATACCTTAAGACATGTTCGGTTAATATGTGCATTTGCTGTATTTGCTGTCAGTGGCTAAACCGTGCTTCTAAAATATTTTGTTACGTTGATCAATCACACATGGACAGTTGCATGAAGGAAAGTTAATTCACGTCACACTCGGTTCATCACAAAATTTGGCGGATTCATGTAAAACCTCTGGAGCACCACCACTCTTCCCCGCATAAAGCAGGGTTGTTGCAGTGCCAGATTCTTCAAGCATTTGATTTCAAAGCGCTGTCATATGTGAAAAGCTCCTGCACATGCTCAATCCTGTTCACAGATCCCTATAAAACCCCTGGCTGTCCCTACAGAGCAAGTGCTCTTCATTACCAAGCACTGTTTGTTTAGCTCAAAGATACACTCTCTGTTCCATTATTCTCTCCTTGTTGCAGTGGTTACAGTGACTGGCACTTGGGCTTGGATTTGAAGTGATGTGTAAAAGAGTTGCAATAATCACAGCTTTTCGAGACCAGTGCACCGGCAGAAGACCAGCCCTGCACTCGCTGCATTGGAAAACAGATGGGAAGTCGCTTGTATATACGCATACAAATACATATACACTGAGTCAAGCCACCTGGGGATGCAGGAGACATGCCCAAAGGCTTGCTCAAGTTTTCCAGTCTGTAACTACCTGGCAGTGTGAATTGGACATGTGGACATCATCTAGTCACCTACTGACTCTTTCCCCTTTAGAACACCTTTTTTCACCTCCTAGTTTAACGTCTGCACATTTAGAAGAAGTTGCCTTCTGAGAAAAGTTTAAATAAAGCTTTATACTTGTGTGACCAGTTTTGGCTTTTAACTTCTGTTTAAAAGATGAGATTACATTTACCCTAGTCCACAATGAGTATGTGAATAATCCAGCTATAAGAGAATCTGTGGACCATCCGGCAAAAAGACATCCACTTTAATGAGTACAATTTAATGGATCCAGTCACACGACAGTGGCCAATACATTTAATCGGACCTCCCCTTTAATAAAAGCTTAAATAAAAGTCTATCATCAGGTGACTGCTCTCAAAAAGAGAGCATCCTGCCAGCCTCCTTGGTTCTGGTCCACACTGAGCCTCGAAACGCTGGAAAAAAGACAGCAGGAAGAGTCTTATTTGAAGTCTTTCCTACTTTCTTTCTTTCTTTCTTTCTTTCTTTCTTTCTTTCTTTCTTTCTTTCTTCCTTTCTTTCTTTCTTTCTTTCTCCTGTTCGGCTTTCAAGACCAGCTCTTGATCAAAACCATCCTCCACATTGTTTTGGAGACCCGGTGCTTGTGGCTATCAAAAGCAGGCCCTCATAAATTACTTGGGTTTACTCAATTTAGAGCCCTAAAGGTGCTACGTTGGGCTCCAACGCCGATATAAATAGACCACATCCGCAGGTTAGGTTTTTATTTATTTATTTATTTATTTATTTATTTATTTATTTA
>JAAIIK010000302.1:795254-805602 GCA_014706435.1 Silurus glanis
ACACACACACACACACACACACACACACACACACACACACACACACAGCTCCTTGGGTCTGAGTAAACATTGTTCATTCTATGGTTCATGGTATTGTTTCATGCAAAATTTCTGTGCAAATAAATATCACTGGAAATATATCACAAATGTTTCCTCTAGTTGATATCATTACATATAGCTGTTTCAAGTATTTCTTGGGCTCGAACGTCATGCTTAAGCATCCAGTCATTTAAACACTGGACTGTGCAGGACCATATGAAGGGAAAAAGCAACACTGAAACATTCGCCATTTGCCGCATTACTAATGTGCGTATCTTCAGAAATGCTAATTAAAAACACAGCCTGGAGAAATGCACTCATGTCTACGTTTCTCACGGAAAAAAACACTTTCCAGAAATATATGAACTCACCGCAGCACTGTCTGCATTTAGATGTTTACTGAAATACACCGTTCATTTCGTTTGATGTCTTTCATAGGAACGCCGCCTGTTTTCTTGCCCGTTGGCCCCCGTCCTCCCCCTGACCTTGTGTCTCTCGGGCTGTTGGCCCTGCAGCACACCTGCTAATGGTTAAACTTAATCACGGCACCATGTCTAACTGCAAGCACAAAACCTAACACTGATGCAGTGCCATTCAGGGCACCTAATTCGGGATAAACCGAGGCTTCATATCTGTCAAACAGGTTTTTATTTAGGATTAAGTAGTTGCTATAGTCCTATAATTACATGTTGCCACTGTGTGAATAGTAGCAGTGGAGAAGAATGTGATATTAGTCAGTTAGGCTGTGTTAAAAAAATGGAAACAGGGCATCAGTGAGACTATACGCATCCTTACAGACGATAATACTTAAATAGTAGAGGCCTTAAAGTGGAGTTTTGATGTGATCCGTGTTGAAATCCTGTCTATCATCGATATGGCATGCCACTGTTGGAGTCAAAAGCTACAGCTCTGTTCCGAGGAGTTTTAAGCACTTGATTGATACCCACCCCACCTTCCTGGGCCAACCTACAGGTTTAGCTCTCTTAAGTGTAGGCGTTTTTAGCCAGCTGCTAAATCAAAGGCTCAGGGAAGGTTGTAATTGTGCTGATTCGTAACACGTTTAATGCCTGAGTGCCCTTCGGAAAAAGTTCACATCAGAACATAACCCTCAATGCCGCCCACTTCAGCGCATATACTTCTGTGTGAAATAATCTGTCAAGAAGAAACTAATGCCTTCTGTTATCACAGTTCACACTGGCTGTGCTCGCATTGGGAAAATATACTCATTCATCTAAAGACAGGATCAATTTCTCTTTGAATGAATTTAAACGTGAGCTTTATAACTTTGCCAACCCAGCTGCAACAAAAATGCACAGAAATTTTAACACGTAAGTGCTCCAGCATTTACTTTCAAAACTGCTTCCCATTCTCTTATTCTGAAGTTCGCATGAATGTAGAGTTGCGCCATAGTTGCACCATATAGTCCACAAATGCAGCTGGAATCCATAAAAGGCCTCGAAGGGAGGGGGGGGGACAGTCTTTCTGAAAGCCATGGGATTTACAGTGCTGACTGCTCAACCTCTAGACCCTCCAAAATATTACATGATTAAAAACAAAGGAGGCTGCCTGGGCAGGCCAGAGTAAACTGCACAATTAGAGGTCTGTGTGATGGGAGCTGTTTTTGGCTGGAGAACAGTGGCCATCTGTGAGCGAAACATATGATTTGCATATTATTGAAGCCGGAGGAAGACGGAAGAGGAGAGGGCGTCTAGCTAATGAGTAAAACAAACAGCGTGGCTGGGCTATGAGGAAGATGCATTTGTTTGGAAATACAAACTGATTGCTGAGCGATCACTTTACCTTAGACATCTGGATCATTTCGATTAAGTACTGAAAAACATGAAACATTACAATACCCAGGGATGGATGATATTTATGTATTCATATTTATTTATGATACATGTATTTCAAATATAAAAAAGGATTTTGTAATTTGTATTAGGGTTGATGACAATGTTTTCATATTTTGTATGAAAACACTTTAGTGTTTTGTATTTTTGTTGTTTTAAAATACTGTATAATACTTTTGTAAGAAGTCTACATGATGACATAAAAATGGGGCCTCTGATCGGTGCCTACTCAGTACTTTACCCAGACTTGTTGAGATCAGAACAGAAAATTGATCCATATGGAGGAAGGTGGTGAAGGTAAGAAACGTGCAGGCTGCCAGCTTCCAAACAGGTGTCCATTGATTGATAAATAAATATTTGATTGCCGAATATTGTACCCTAATTGAAGTAGCTGTTTAGTAGGATCATGATTTTGTAAACCATTGCATGAATGACTGCCTGACACATCATATATTATTATATTTATGATTAACAATCAAATGATTAATTAGTTAGAAACTAGTTGCTATGAACACTGGTGCCATCAGTTCTTATGAATGACTTGTTTGTCAGTGAGTCAGTGTTGCTGATGCAAAGTAGCCCTTCGTTACCAAACACCAAGTAACTAAATTAGGATACAATTATGAGACATTCGCAAACTGTTGGTTACTTGAAAACTAGCCTTCATCTGGGAGATCACAGGGATTATGTATGTGAATATTTAATCTGTTAACTGGTTACATGCCTGATTTATTGTGTGACTCGGCCAGAGAAAAGTTGTTAATCAAATAGGCTAATTGATGGAAGGTTTGCAAAGACCTTTCATGCTCCCTCGTAAAAGTATTTTTTCGTATTTTTATGTGCTGTGTTTAACTAGGCTTATCAATGATAGAACGAAATATATATATAACAAGAAAGGGATAAATATCTTCAGCCGAAATCTAAACAACCTGGCAGTGTGCAGTCAAGAACAAAATTTTGCATGCCCTATGGCTTTTGAATCAAAAGAGAAAAAAATGCTGTTACTCTAAACTGTGTATGAGTAAGTGAAAGAGTATGTGAATGTATGTGTGCATAGTGGACTGGTGCCCAGTCAATGTTTCGCAGATGAGCTCTGGCATTGTAACCCCGACTAAGATAAATGTGTGAATGAACGAATGAATAAATACATTCCACTGTATTTGACCTGCTTTTATGACCCCTCCAGCAGAAAAATGAGTAGCAAGAAATTATGCACTATAGACAAACTTTCATCATGATTATGAAAGGAATGAGCGAATAGTTCTGAGAGAATAGTGCTGGATGAAGCATGAATGACTGACGTCCGTTTATCTTTCCACAAGTGCTTTTTATTACACAAGTCATTCTCCATCCTCTTAGGAGTGCTTCCCAAGTTTGAAAGCGTTTGATGATCATTCAAGCGAGTTCTACTTTCCAACTGACATGTCCTCCTTGTGGCCTTCGAAACGTAATCAGATCATTTGTGAAATCCTGCCAAGTAACCAAACATGACTTTAACCTTTGCATTTAAAGCACTCAGTCACAACAGCCATCATCCGAACCGATAAAACACTTCAAATGTCTGCCAAACAGTGAGATAGACACGAAAGAAATCCTTAATCAACACCATCTCCCAGCATCTGGTCCTCATCTGATGAGCCATGAGCACAAATAAGGAAAAATAGGCTAATGTATTTGCCCTCAGAAGCACGGTCCATATCGCTGCAACAATCTTCAAACTGCACGACCTGTGACCCCTGACGTGCTTAATCAGAGGCCGATTGTTCTCCGGCAGAGTGGGATAGAGGCAGAGGAATGAGCCATGTCCCGGGAGCTCCTCTAGAGCGCTCCTCCATCACTAGAAACAGGCTCAGGTAATATTTTCCTCGACTCCATTCAACAACTATACAATGGAAACTCTGGAAAGACAGCTTTGATCAGACTGGTGTTGAAGGCTCGGAGTTTCCCTTGGATCCCTCATTGAACAGAGGACCTGTGTGGAACCCCCTGCTCCGAAAGCTCATGCCATTCTACACCATCCAGCACAAACCTCACACTTGCAAATGTGAAAATAAAAACCGCCGCTAAATGGAATGGTTCAGAACATTTTTCCCCCAAGTGCCAAGCTGTTATTTGTACTATGTCGACATGTCCATGAACGTCCATGAAAGCATCAGAGAAGTGATGTCAAAATAAAAATAAGATAAAGTTCACAGAATTAGACCTTAAAAATTTTTTAATATAGAGATGCTAATATTCCTACCAAAAACATCAAGCCCAATGTTTAGCATAAAAACTTGTGCATGATGTGTGTGTGTGTGTGTGTGTGCGTGGTGGATGTGTTTTAACAAACTGTGCTAAGCAAACAGTGAAAGAATAGTCTTGTGCTGCTGTTATTTAATAAATCAGCTCCCCCTCCCCCCTTTTCGTTTTCCTTTTTTTTTTTTCCCCCCCAAGTACAGGCCTCGTCTTGTTTTCTACCGGCTCCAAAGATCAAGGTTCCTTAATTCCCAGGTCAAATGTCACGTAGATAAAATCAGCAAAAAAGTGAAAGTAGCTTCTAACAGAAGCAAATACTTTGTTCATGTCTCTCATCCCTTTCTCTTCAGTCAACTGTGTTTGGGTTTGGTTGCTTTAGTTAATTAAGTAGTTTTCAGGTGTCTCCTGTTTTGCCTTAACAAAAGGTCAAATATTGTAAATGCCATGGCTGAACTGAAAATACAGCAAAAATGTATGTCAGTTTTACACAGTATTGTGATATTTGAAAAATATACACTTTATGAATAAGAGAGATGTAATTACTGTTTCAACCTAATAAAATGTATCGAATGATGCATTTCATTGCAACCAAACCAAAAGCCATTGCCCTCTTTTTTTTAATTTTTACAATGTATGTATGCTGTAGAAAAGGTTTCTGCCTGTCTGATAAAAAACAAAACAAAACAAAATAACATATTACACTCTGGAGGTAAAACAATCCCACTTACACCACGAGTCAGGATTACCTAACATGTTTTTGTAATAGTTACCATCCCAAACACAATATAAATGACAGATATGATTTCATTTTATAACACATAGTAAGAACATGATAATGCTAATTAAAAATATGATATAAAAAACAACAACAACAGATCAGTCACAAATATCTTTGCACAAACAAAGTCTCTTTTGCACAGCATGTGGCAAATTAATAATCATCTTAATAATCATTTTGCATATTTCTGTCTTTTGTGAATGACCAGATTTACTGAGAGCACTTTCCTGTCTTTAAATCGACTGAACTGCCTACACATGTTGAAAAGGCTTTTGGTTTTACACATTCTCTCCAGATGCTTTACATCTGTGCACACTTTTGAAACACCATGCACACTTTCCTCACATCAAATCGGTATCTCCGTACAAAAATAACAGACTCTTGCTGCACGGGTCAGAACTGCCAATCTCTGACATGCATCCATATCTAGATTTTCTGCACTAGAACTGGGTGATACACACTGCGATGTCTTTTAGTGTACCCATTGTCCTGTTTTAGTAATTATTGTACTGTCCTGCACTGTTTTCACACGTTTGCACATACAATGCTGTGTAGTATTATGTTCTGTTACGTATGAATAAATGAATAGTCTTAGAGAAACACTGTTTTGTTTCACTGAGCATTTAACCAGCTGTATATGGTTGAAATGACAAAGAAGGCACTTGAATTGACTTGAAATCATCCCTGTTTGTGTCTCCCTAACCTTCAAAACACACTCTGTTTTCCATTTACAAGCACTGGGATTGCAGCACTGAGAGCCATAGCCGGTGTTTTTTTGCGGCGGGACAGCCTGTAGTTAGAGTGTCATTTTTAGCCCCAGGTTTACTGTGTTCCATGTCTGTGGCGTGTGAGGCTCTGGGCAGCAGAGGCGTCCTGTCAGATGGCTGCATCACTGCACCTTCACACCATGCACCATTCAAGCTTTTTGCTGTAATAGCTCCTTTTCAGTGCTTTTGTCTGGTTTGAACTGGCTAACGCACACTGGCATTATCCTGTATATTTTAAGTGCCATACAAAATAAATGAATAGGAGGACAAATCCCTGAATAAGCAAATGTCTGTTTTTAGACGATAATTGGATCATTCAAACCAAAATCTTGGCTTAAAGTGTGTAAATTAACTGCTTTTTATATTCACCATGTAATGCCATTCTGTCAGTATTAAGCTGGTAGTGATGATTGGTTAAGATCTTTTAATCTTGCAGTTGTCCTCTGTTTATCCCCACAGAGCAGTCAGACCTGTCCTTGAAGAAACAAGGCCATAAAAAGCAAGCAACATATAAACCGTTCAAATTATTACAAGCTCTGTGTCACACATTTTGAACAATGCTATCATTTATTATTTTTTTTTTTTTTACAGAAGGAAGATCTTTCTCCTGTGAGAAATGTTTAAAACACCATTTGTTTGACTTTAAACCAACAAATGATTGTAAAAAATCAGAAACCTGGTCTAAAGCTCTTTATTTTCTTTGAGAATAATGAAATACACAAAGGGCAACATAGTAGTAGCACATTAAGTGAATCTTCACTCTTCAATACAAAGTGATACCACAGCAAGCAAGCTTTCACATTTCTCATCAACAAATCAAAAGAAAATCAAACATCAGTAAAGAAAGAAATCCCATTAAGAAGCAACTCGGCTTAAGAATGCATGCAGAGATGTGCTGACCATCAGTCTTGGGTCATTAAAGCGTACCTGAAGAAGCTCACATTCGCCATGCTGATGGCATCCTTATAAGAGCGGAGATGCATCTCTCCTGGCAGAGAGTTGATTACAGTCTTCAGTGCCAACACTGATGGAAGCCAGCACTCAAATGAGAGCACTTAAAATTTCAAAGAGGGATCTATGTTCAAAAAAGTGCCTTTGAAACTCTGCTTGAGATGCAGAAAGCAACTAGGCAGGAATGCTGATGCAGGATCTGTTGTTGTAAGACCTATATCTTTTAACTTTCAGAACAAAAGAAGAGAAATCTGATCTTAGACCTGCATTCTTTTGAGATGTTTTGGAAAGCATCTGAATTCAAGGTGATAAACTATCCCAGGAGTATGAAGTCTTAATTTTTTAAAGGATGCTCATTTTTGTTGTCAGATTTCTCTACTGAATGAGTTACACAATACTTTTTGTAAAAAAAATTTAATTCCAGCAGCAAGATTGAAAAACATTGCTTGGTGTTTTTCTGATCTTAAGCTTTCACTTTAGTTGAGTCTATTCTCTCTGTAACCTAAATTCCTGCTCTTTGAAAACAACAGTGGAATCTGATGTGGTCTTGTGCTATTGTAGCACATGGCACCAAAATCCAAATATGCATAGCAAGCCCTCAGTATTGTGCTTATGCAATATGATTGGCTGATTGGATAATTGCATGAATGTACATTAATATTAACATGGCTGGTAAATGTTTATTAAACATTTTTTTACTTATTATTAGTAGTACTTATTACTACTTATTATATACTTAAACATTATTATTACTTTTTTATATAACGCAAAAAGCAGTGGTTTTACATCAAACATGGAAAAGTAATAGCAATGCAATGTGATTCCAAAAAGCATTGAAATCAGGACAAAACGGCCCAAATGTGTTATTCGAGTAAGTATGTGCAACTCTTTTCAAGATAGACCACTTTATTAAAATGTATATGATACCTAACTAACAGTTCATGCTAAAAATGCTTGTTTCATGGAAAAGGCTATCTGGGCAGTCATAAAGGTCAGGAAGGAGCATCCTGGGAGCCATCACAACCAACTTAGTTCCACAGTTTACACACAAAACAGATACAGATTCCAGCAAAAAGCCCATGTGATGTCATTTGAAATGACTGAGGTGATTGTTAAAATCCATTAGTTGCTTACAACTAAAGTGATGACTACACTTACCTACTTTCGAGACTCTTGCCTTAGTTATACATCATATATTAATTTTTTTCTCCCGCTTATCCGTAATTCGGGTCGCGGGGGCAGCAGTCTAAGCAGGCCCCCGCCTTCGACTGCTGCCCAATCCTCACAGCACCGTCCCTTACGGTCCCTCCTGCAGGTGGTGAGCCCACGGGAAGGCGGCCCCACGTCACTCCGACGTCACGGACCTTGATATTTCCCTCGTAAGGGACCCCCGGAGCATAGAGGGTTAAGGGCCTTGCTCAAGGGCCCAAGAGTGGCAGCTTGGCGATACCGGGGCTTGACCCCCCGACCTTCCGATCGGCAACCCAGCACCTTAACCGCTGGAGCCACCACTCCCCCATATACATCATATAGAATGAAATAAACTAAGGTTAAATGGATGTGCATATAAAGTCAAAAATCAAGAACTTGCCAAATCGGCCATTAATTTTTTTGGTAAAACTTTCCCTCCCAAATGGCACCTTTTTTAAATACAGGTCTTACAGAACTCATTAGTATGGTCTGTTAAGCTTAGCCAACCTCTCCATGCCAGCAGCATTTGCACCTCGGACTGACAGTTTAACTGCAAGGAAAAACTATGGAAAGAAAAGTATTCTTCGATACTCTTATAACCAAGTTTTTTTAACAACAGAAGGAAACCAGAGAACCTGAAGGAATTCTACATGCATACAAAAGAAACGTGAAACCTTGGATATGCAGAAATTGCGAACAGCATTGATACTATAAGAAAATATAAATTATAAATGGAACATACTTAATATTCAGAGGAGTAAATAGAGACATATATACTAAGTCAAGAAACATATATAAAGACTGTTAGTAGGTCACGTCATTATCTGGCTTCATCCAGAAGGATTTAGAACAGACAGCAGATGGAACTGCCGGTATTTATACCATCAACTTGAATGACCCCCATGACAGAGATGAGTAGATGTTACAGGACTACTGTGGCAAGGATAAAAATGGGAAGGCAAAAAATAAGCCTTATCTATTACATCTATTACAGTCCATCTTAGTCATAGACGTGAGAAGGAACTGAGCTGAGTTAATTATATTTCTTACTGTGTACAGTAGTCGGCGATAGATATATTAGACTGCGCATGCTAAAAAGAAAGACAGAGCAGCTGTTTGAAAAGTGTGGCTGAATCATCACATGTGATTGAAAGTGCAAACCTCACCAAAACCTTCTGGCCATTTAAATGAACCTATAACGTACAACACTATCCATAATACAGTTTAATGTAACTTTTCAATGTGGGAAAAATCCAAAGCGGTGATTGCACAACTGACTTCTCTAATAGCGTCCACTATGTCTTCACTAATCTCAGTAAATCCCAACATATGCAGATTTTTTGCCTGCTCCCAATACTAAGGGAAGAAAGAATTTATACGAACATTTTATAAGCAACAGTCTTACTAGAGGCAAATAATTGGACAAGTTTATGAAATGTAACCCCATTTGAAACTTGCCAATAGAAAAAAAAGAGTTGATCTCTTAGATTAGCTATGCACTAAACCGCTACTTTCATACCAAAAATGTATTACCAGGACTGCCCACAATTTGTAAGCTGGTTTTCCTTCAACTCAATGGGATACAATAATTGCTACTGTCTAAACTCACGAAGAACTGTGGAAAAACATTACTGATGAAAATGGTGGATGCTGACTGAAGCCTTCTTTATTGCACAGTGGTACTGTCCATGGTAAGTCTGGTCAAGCTGCGATTCTGTCCCTTGTATGCATCTCCCTGCACGGCGCTTTGTGTTTCCACAACTTTCTTTCTGCGAGGCCAGGAAACATCACACTGTTTCAAACAAACGATGGCCATACAACTTTCCATTTCATCTGCGTGCTAATTTGTTATGCACCACACAACTCACTAAAACTGTTTAAAAAAAACAGGCGAGTTGGCAGTCTAACCCCCAGGGTTCTTCATTCCGGATAGCTGGTGTAATAAAACACTACTCATAGATGAGAGTGAAAAGGGATGAATTCCTGCATTAAACCGAAGGAAGCCTTCACGGCAGGCTGCTGGATTTCATTCAGCTCCCATGACACCACAGAGAGGATGCTCATTTTCTAGCTTTCTTTCCCTTGCGTCTTTGTGCTGTGAATGAGTAGACTATATAGGACACAGTGTCTGCAAATGTAAAGGAAGATCTTGAGTCAGTGTGGTGTTCTTGCACAATGAGCTGCTGCTGTGTTTGGTGATCTTCTGTTTGGATAAGTAATCTGTGGGCCCAACAGGCTGAGAAGCAGAATAACAAAATAAGCAAGTGTTTATACTGGTTGGCTGCAAAAATATATGTCCTTGGATAAAGTTTCTATCCAGACGCATACACCTGAAACAGCTGGCAGACACAGACAACAAAAAAAGGTACTGAAAAATAACACAATTTAACGGTTTGTCTTCTCATCCCTAGTGGTTGTCTTCGTTTCAATGTCCTACGCAATTTTTTGTGGTTCTGTGATTCAGTTATTCTGCTCTGCCCCCCCAAAACACACACACACACACACACACACACACACACACACACACACACACA
>JAAIIK010000302.1:805612-832893 GCA_014706435.1 Silurus glanis
ACACACACACACACACACACACACACACACACACACACACACACACACACGCTTACTCTTTCTCTAAGAATTCTCCACTGTGGAGAACAGGAAACACAGCTGTAACACTAACTCTGAATGTGTCTTTCCGAGCAGAAGGTCTGTCTTGTCAACACTTTCCAAAGATAACAGTGTGGACCTCACTGCCAGACTAAAGCGAGGCTCACTCATGGGTGAGTTCAAAAACCACAGTCAAAAGGAAGATGGTATGAAGGTGATCGGGCTTTAAATACACTAAATATTTCTGAGGTTACTGATCCTTATGGAGCCACATCCAAAGGCTTAATTATGTCCTAAATCAAAATGCCGGAGAAGTCATCTACGATAAAAAAAAAAAACAACAACACTGAAAGCCTCCAAATATATTAATGATGATGTCACATCCTCCTTTAAAACTGCCATATCTTGATGTCATCATGATAAAAAATGAATCCACAAACTATGAGTTGCTTTAAGCTTTTTTCATAAGTAGTAGCCGAATTACATTAACAGTTAAACCTTTACTAAAATTACGACCCTAAAGACAGATTATCTCTCTGGTTGTGCTTGAAAGGTAAACTGATTTAGTGGAAGCAAAAACATGGGGAAAAACAGCATTCAGGGTCGTAATGAGAGACCTGCCATGGCGGTATGCACAGTCACACACACGCCGCATGACGTCTGAGCCAGAGAGGATTCCTCCTCTTCACTCTTTCTTCTCCTGTCCTTGAAAACCCACCCCTTCCACTCTGCGAGGTGGAGGGCATGAAAAAAGGTACAAGGTCAATGGACGAAAGTAAAAGCAGGTTATTAGACTGCAGTGAAAGTGGAAGAGGCAGTATAGTGGAGTTGTCGGCGGGCGGCTTGTCCGTCGCTTCTCACAGGAAGGACGTAACCAAATTCTAATTTACTGTTGCTTCTGTATGCTATAAAACCTACCTTTCAAAAACAAGCCTCATAATACTGACAAATAAAGGAATCTGAATGGACGCCCTCATAATCAATGCATTTAAGTGAGCACTATTTCACGCAGCAATTGCAAGCTGGCAGCTTTTTCCCCACACTAAGTTTTTTCCTAATAGGAACAAAGTGCACAGCTGCTCCCTAAAAGCGCATATATCAAATAACCAGCAAAGAAGCAGCCATGTTGAGGCAAAACTCTTGAAGGATGCTAAAAATGGATTGTTAAAAAATAAAGTCAACTTTTTTAGCTCAATTCAGAATGTGCCGCTTTCACACCAGCTCGGCTTTCAGTAGCTGGCTAAAAATAATCCAAGCTCCTTTTCATCAGGATTGATGTCGCTGGTGGCTGACTTAGTCCTACACTCCTCCTCTTGGCCTGTCTCTTGCCCCACAATAGCTGGTTCTTTGGCAACGGCTTTTATTCAACATGAGCGCTTCTATTGACAGAGGCTCAAACTTTGTTTCTGCTTAGACCTTAAAATCAAGAGAGAGTGAAGGAGAAAAAGGAACAGAGAGAAAATAGAAAGGCACCAAGTGTCCACAGGAGATACGATTGTGTCTTCTCCCTATCAATCAGGAATTTGACAGGAGGTGGTTGACCCCTACCCTGTGTAGCTGGGTGGAGATTCAGTTAGAGTCAGCATGGTGTGACAGTGCCTCTTTGCCACTGGCACAATAGAGAGAGCACCCAACTCCCAGAACACTGAGGGAGAGAAGTGCACAGCAAGAGCCTTTCATGAGCAGAACCCTGGCCCATGCTCTCTTACCCCCAGAAAAGGCCTCAAAGACTTTTGGGCTGTGCTCCAGGACCCCTAGTGTGAGCGTGAATGTGTGACAGTAAGAAAGATATTCACAAGGAGTACAGTGAAACAGTTTGTGTTCTGCTGTGAATTATTACATATATGGCATTGAACCTGAAATAAAACTTAAATGAAAGAAACGTTTTAACATTAGTGACTGGACAATGGCACTCAGAAAGTACTCTGTTTAGACTTCTGAATGTGTTTGTTTGTGTGTGTCTATCTCATCACTCCTAATAAGCAGTTTTTTTAGGTCGCCAAGTGGCATTCTTGGGTGAGAGGGTTTAACCTCTCCTTATCCTGCCTGTCAGACCGAATAGATCCACCTGTGTCTTACAGAGCAAAACAATCAGATCCGTCAATCATCAATCAATTCCACTAATGCAACCCAATCAGTCAGGTTAAGACCTTTTCTAGAGAATCTAAGATCCTACACAGACAAGCTAATAGAATTCGTGGAAGATCTGACACCATTCCTCTAGAAAATGTTCATATCGGTTAAATATATAAAAATTATTTTCATGTACTTACATTTTTTTTGTGTTATTTAAAAACACCACATAATGTTTGCCCTGCATTCACATTTAAAAGCAAACCAACAAAATCCAGTTGACAATTTAATACAATTTTATTTGTATAGTGCTTTTAACAATGGTCACTAAATAGCTTTACATAAAAATATAAATTCTAAAAAGAGATTTTTACATTTGTGTGTATCCCTAATGAACAAGCCAGAGACAGAGCTGGCAAAAAAAAGAAACTCCCTAAGCAAATCAGACTTCACAACAAAGCCCAGAAGAGGAGGGAAACACAGGGCAATGAGGCACCATGACATGAGCCAGGAGGGTTCAAAGGGGCTATTTTAGTTCGGTTTTATTTGAGTCGTGCAGCTCCTAAAGCAGCTGACACCAAGAAAAAGGTCACCCGTCCTCTCTCTTTCATTCCTTTACTTTAAATCTCTTTCTTGTTTTTTGCTGGCTCTAGACTGCTAGATCTTTAACCTTCATTTTACAGAGCAGAAACAGTAAAGGCATTCAGTCTTCCTCAACCGGTTGCATAAATAAGTTGTATTATTTTTTACTGCAGCTGTAATAAAAAATAAAAAACATAAAGCTTAGTGTTTTTTCAGTCAATAATACCTAATTTCTCATTTTCAATCCGAGACTGAAATACAGTGCCTATTTAAATAAGCATACAGTGCCCTTCACAATTATTGGCTCCCTTTGTGAAATGAGAAAAACAAAACAAAAAAAACAAAAAAAACCCGTAAACATGTGTAAAGTGATTTTGCATATGTCTACATTTGTGAACTTCATGCCACAGGTTTTTGTTTAGAAAAAAAAACAAAGACTATGATTTGTAAAACACTAAAGTCTGTACCATCTGGAAGAGGCAACCATATTTTGGTCTAAAATATATGCTGGTACTTAAAACACCTGAATCACCAGCCACAAAAAACTTCAACAACTGATCCACCTCTATATTGTACTTGTGGTTTACTTTTTATTGTATGCGGTCTTCTTTTGTTTGCAAACATGCTCATTGTGTTCATGACCACAGCACAAGATATCAATCGTTTTGATGTGTGAATCGTTAATTTCCTGTAACACTTCCGAACAACTGCTTCTTGTGCAAGTGGCATTTGACTTTTGATTTTCCAGCTTGAATACCAAATTAATCAAGAAAACGATTCCAAAAACTGTAATGCTCTCAACAATTTTTTCCTTTTTCGCCATCCTCCATGCTGGGAAGGAAACATGCTCACAATTTCTAATTGTGCTAATTTTTTGCTGCTTTTTGCTACAATTTCACAAATGCTAATAATACTATTACAAAAAAAGACAAAAGTACTAAACAAATAAAGCTACTAAAGACTTTAATACATTTATATTTGTTAAGCCAAATGTTTGCATATATGCTTATTATTTAGAGAAAAAAAGGAGAAAATATTATTATTTATTAGAACAAGAATATAGCTATATCAAATTGAATTCCAGCTTTGAAAAAGCACTTATGCATTTATTCAATATGGGCCACTGACTGTCAATGAGAAGCGTAACCAAAGCACACTCTAGGCAAAATAGTTCCTCTATGGTGAGGAGAATTGAAACATTTGTCATGATGGGAAGCAGCCAAGGCCGGAAGACAGCAGATAAATCCAGAGGCTTTTGCTCTCTCAGAATCTTTGGAATATTTTGTCAGGAAACTCATATGAAAGAGATATGGGTCAAATATTTTAATTGGGTTTATTCGGGTCAGAAAAAGAGATTTGCCCTTGCAGGCAAAAGAGTACACACGTATAGATATCTAGGAATCTACCAGGTTAACAATCATATGTATATGCTGTTGTGGGTATGAGTGAGCAAAAGCGTGTCCAAAATCTGGCTATTATCCAGAGCTGATTATTATGCAGCCACATACACTGTGTATTAACCAGAGCAACACAGAGCAGACACAGGTTGGCTCAAGACAGATGCAGTGCAGATAGTGCCTCAATTCTTCTCAGCTGATTTCTTCTCTTACCCCATTAAGCATCAAAGAAAAGAAGAAAGGCAAGGACCATCAAAGTTAATGGTCATCATAAAAATTCAAACATTGATAAAAAGCTAAAACTGGTGTTCCAGATGCTATACAAAATATTGCAACAGAACTTAGTGTTAAAAAAGGAACTAAACACTTTCAGAGAATAAGCATGAACTCATTCATTCGGCGTTTCACATAAAAACGCTCTTGCGTTCAGTCCGCACTGGCACAAATATTAAAGGCTCGTAACGCTGGACTAGAAAACAACTGGGTCAAAACACAGACACGCTGTACTTTATGTGGCTATGAGATCAAAACAATACAAAAATCAGTAATTGAGCTGAGTTATACAATATCCAAAAGTGGTCCTTGTTTAGGAAAACTCTTGGTTGTTCATCTCCTTTGTATGGCACTGAGGCAAGACTCATTGAAGTGCATTCCAATTAAAAGAATGTCTCTCTTTTTTTTTTACTTATTACTTATTGAACTGGTTTCATTTCCAAATGTTGAAAAATCCTGAGAAGTTGTACTTAAGTGAAAGTTCAGATAATCTTACTCAATTACATGTATTAAGCCAAAAATAAACTCAAAAGAAATGTACGTTTGTTTTAATCTACGAGATGAATTTATTTGATGAAACTCACAAGAAAGGTCACACTAGAAGATGATTCTTGCAAAGTAAAATGTGCTGGATGGGTACTGGGAGCTTCGAGATTTATTATAACTACACTGAAAAAGTAAATAAAACGTCTTTTTTCTTGAGGTTCTTACATATAAAAATTGTTTGCGATAAAACTTTTGAAAATCGAATAGGCTGATTCTTAGAAGCTGAAATCTGGAGAAGAAGACACACCATTATCAGACTTCATAAACAAGGTTGCAATCTTTTGGGTATAAACCATGCCAAAAGGTATAAATAAAAGGCAGTGATTTCATTATTGGAATAGGCTGAATAACATTATGTTCTTATCAAAACAATGGTACTGTACGTAGTTATCAATTGTTATGTTCAATGTCAGTTGCTAATTTACATGATTTTACTGCAATTCATAGCATATAAATGTCAAGATTGTTTTTTTCCCAAAAGTTGCAACATATTTGTAATGTATTTTATACTTGTAAATAAAAAAGTTATATTTTGTACTTGTAAAAGCCCTTCATTCCTCAAGGCAATAATCAAACTGGTAGTTAGAAACATGCATATCTTTAGAAATCAAGCCTTTTTACAATTACCATCAGGACAAACCCTGTGTGCTATGTACATGCTTATTAACTCTAATCAATTTCACAACCCATAACTTTTCTCTTTCTTCATTTTTACAATAAATCATTTTAAATTCATATTCTGCTCCATTCAAAAGCTAAATATGCATTCAATTACTCTTGACATGTTAGACAACACAAATAACCCAGCAAATAAACTACTCACTGGATAGAGTGGGCGAGGATGTTGTATAGTGAAATGTCTTCCAGATACTTTACAATGCCTTTGTTAAAACACAGCCTGAAACCATTGCTCTATTTTAACATTGTTTACTGTCCAAAGCACAAACTGTTTGTGTGAATGGATAAAAAACGTTCGTCATAAAAAAAAAATAAAAAATGAGACGTTTAAGCAAACCTCAGTCACGACATGAACACCACGAGACAACACAAATGCCACAGATCTGTGATGTGATGCTAAAACATTGCATGTAGTGTTACTAGTGTCACTAGCAGTGAGGTTTGCTCTTGTCTGAAAGAAGTAGCTGGGAACTGTCACACAGAGCTCTTTTACATTTCCGAGCTTTGATGTGCACAAAAAAAGCTTTGTGAATGTGCCTGTTTTTGAAACATGAACATGAGAATGATGACAGAAAATACAATGCCTATTTGGCTTGCCGTGAGCCAGAGTTTGGCCACTTTACTAACTAATAAGACTAAGGAATCTAAAGAAGCTATAGACTCGACAGGAGGCTGACATCTTCACCACTGTTGAAGCTGGCCAAGAATAAGCGAAGTGATCCACATACAATGGCCAAGCAGATTAAGCATGTCTCTTTGGATGTGGCTCTTATGTGCAAGTGGGGCCACATATCCATTTAATGCTACCATCCTTTTCTCCTGCCTTGCAAAAAGTAACAAAGCTTTCTTAATATTCTCCCACTCATACTCCATGCTAGAACTCTTCAAATGCTCTATGGGTTATATGGGGTCTGGAATTCACAGAGCTGGCCTTTATGCTTATACAACATTCCCTATTAAACAAGTGAGAGCAGAGAAACACTGTTTCAACTACAAAAGCACATGAATCCTAAAGGCAATGAGGTGCAAAACAAGACATCTTTGTTACATTGGACAGGGAATCACTGACTATTCATTCACAAATCCCTGTTTACATAGAAGAGCAGGTTCATCTATGGTTTATTTCCAAACTATCAAATTTCTCGGTCTACTGCTTCAACAAATCATCTTTAAACCCAAGGTGAGACAGAATTATTGACACATTCACCTGGGTGCTTTATGTGCATCTGGTGGATTTAAAGCCACACCCACTAGATCATACACCAGATACAAAACATCACTGTCTGACAATTTTCCTTTGTCTACCGCTGCGGTGTTTAGCTGTTTCATGCCAACTATTCCAGGGAACAAAATTGACTCTGTGCAGCATCATGGAGCCCTTAAAAAAACAAATTGACAAGTTCTGCTGGTTTCTATTAAAGTTTTCCTCCATCGTGGTGATTGTTGTCATGAGCTGCATCTCAAATTGATAATTCTGACCTTACATTTAAAAGTATTTACTAATCGAGAACATACTTTTGAAGACATGATGGCATTGTGTTATACTGCCCCCACTATTTACACTGGTATTGCAGCATGTACATTCATGTTTGTAATTATTTCAGACCTGCACAACTGACATACAGAATGAAGAAATCCATCTGGTGTATGCATAGTTAAGAGGATGTATGAACATACATACACACAAAAAAATAATCCTTCGAGGCAAGTCATGAGCTTGACCAAGCATAAGGATTTTAAGTCTCAGTATAATGTCCCTAATCCAAAACTCAAAACCCATTACACCTATCCTAAAAATAACAACATGGCCTACAATACATCCCGACTAGATAAAGTGAAGAAGACACCCTGTGTGAGGTTTGTTCAAGTGTAGCACACAGGCTATCACCCTCCAGTGCTACCAGTTTATTCTCAGCTTTTATAGCTTAGTGAATCTGTGTCATTGTGCTTAATGCAAGCTAAAACCTCACTTTATTTAAACTTTTTTACTATCTATAGTTTATTTTCTCTGCTACAGCTAACACCTCAGGTTTATATCTTAGTAAGATTATCATAAGCAACTGCACAGAAGATGAGTGAAGGACATATGTGGGGTTAAAACACAAGAAATACATTGTTGCCTGCATCGGTTTTATTCATCTCTGAACCTTAGAAAACCTGATAACAAAGCTTCCACAAAATTATCTTTGCCAGGTGACCTCATGGCAGAAACATATCCTTGCCACTGAAGAGCCTGAGATTCCATCCAGTCACTTCTCTCAAACAGTCTAATTTAGTCTATTAGTCTAAATGAATCCATAAATCAGTAGAAATCATGAAATCATAAACGAGGGCAACTTTTGCACTCTTAAACAGTCATTGTTCCTTACAATAAAAAGGAGAAAAAAATGTTAGCCTCTCCATGCACCAGTGTCTAATTTAATATAATCTTGAACATTGATAATAAGTGGTTGGTTATGTAGAGCCACCGTGGTGCTGCCGATTTAAAAAATAATTAACTTCACAATAATTTATAATTAAATACTGAGTTAATGTAATAAAAAAAATTGTGAGGAAAAAAAAATCCTGTATTTGAGTCGAGAATTTGAGACAAAATCAAACTGTATTTGATTACTTTATTATGAACATATGTACCCCTGCTCATTGTTGCAATTTTTCAAATCCTGAATATTAAGTTGTTCCAGCTGACAGGAAAGCTACAGTAACTGAAATACTTACTCTTTAAAACCATGGTGAACAGAAAAATATAATTTTTATGACACAAAATAAACCCAGTAACCTAGTGGACTGAGCAGGTATGTCTGAAGCAGCCAAACACTTTGATACATGTGCTATCTACATGAGGACATGACTACTATTAACTATCTACACAGCATTGAATCTCTGGGTGATTCATCTTATAGATCATCTGGTTTTCTGCTTGGCTCAAACCCTGGATTGAGTTGGATTTGGAGCTACTGTGTCCGCATGAGCATTAATGCCCTCAAAACAAGAAAGACATAATAGGAGATAAATAATAAAATATACACTTAAATTAAAATTACACTCAGTAAAGAAATTTAAAATTTTTTTTTAACCGGATCAGAAAGATAATCATTTGAACCACTTCTACAATGAGGCATACCATTTCTTAACTGTTTACTTTGACTGCTCGTGTTATAAAAAAGAATTTGAAAGCATTCACTACTTGTACATACATAATAATACATTATGTAAAACTGGAAACATGTGACGACATACAACTTGTTAGTATAACAATCTGGTCTATGGAACTTCAAGTGCACTCATTTTTTAAAATGTGAAGGGATTTATTTCTGGGCTGAAAGAGTAAGGGATGCCTGCTGCTCACACATCCCTTCTCAACTGTGCCAGTGCCAAAGAGGCTCAGCACTGAGGTGAGTGGCCCAAGTGCTGACATCAAAGCTGGAGAAGAGGTGAAGGAAGTCAGCATGGTGGCGATGGAATCTGTAGGAGGCCAATGGGGCTCTGGCCCTGCTCCAGGAGAGCCACTGTGGGATGTCTGGAGGCCAGAAGGCCATACAAGCCATGGAGCCTAGACCACAGGGACGCGGCTTTCTCCTTGTCCCACATGGCGCACATATGCCTCTTATAGCACAACATACAGCTAGTCAGCCATGTTTTTATAACAGCTCCTACTAGGAGGACCAACACATTGCAGAACTACTGGCTTTCTTCTGAAGTGTCGGAAGCCTTTGTGAGCCACTGTTTTATTCTCCCTCAGAAACATTTAGAAAGAAATGAACATGCTTCAGTCTTTCCACGCCCAAAAAAAGTTTATATACGTTAGCATGAGAGAGCGAGAGAGAGAGAGAGAGAGCGAGAGCGAGAGAGAGAAAGATTTTAAAGATATGCACTATTATTTCACTTTCACTTTTATTTAGTCACTGTAAATGTAATCGTTATGAGCAGAATGAACATGTTTTCTTTAATCTAATTATGCAATAAGTTGTGGACTGCAACAATAAACAGTATAAGTGTATTCAGCTGTTCACCAATCAGCTGTTAATGGTTAAAAAGAAGCCTGGAGACCACCTGCACTGTTACAGGAGACTATTTTCGTCCTCTCTTAGAACATATTGAACATCTCTATTCCTGGGCAGGAGAAAAGTGATAAACTGTGACCACCCTTCAGTCGTGAACGAATTTCCACGTTACGACCTGTCGCACCTAACAGCCCTTGTTAAGTTTAAATTTTTTGTTAAAAGTTCTATTTTATGTTAAAAGGTGCAATTTAAATTCAATTCAATTCTTTTAACAATTAACACTGTACCAAAGAGGCAATATATATCTATTTACTTTATAGCTTTAAAAAACAAATAGTAATGTACACATCATTGATGTATTAGATATGATATATTTCTGTTTTAACACAGTTTGTTTAAGTGTTGCCATCTTTTAGTTCAAACATGCTTAATTATGTAAAATCTATTCATTTAATTCTATGTATTTATTGTGTATGTGTATTTACTTATAGCATACTGAAGTGTACAATTTGAAAAACTATTATTTTAAAGCTATATGGTTATTATATTTTTCAAGTATACTATTGGTTTTCACCAGAGGCCATTTTTCTATCAAGAAGGCAGGCTCTTAAATGCCTTTTCATAACTGAAGCTGAACAAATGAATAATTTGAACATGTGCTCCAAACCGAGCTAATCGTCAACTGGACTTTTGAGTTTGTTCTTTAAAGGGGTGTGAAAGTAAAGACCAGTACTCTGGAAAATCACAGGATGAAATTCTGCCTCTTCTGCAGGCTGCTATTATTAGATGCTTATTAGACACTTTTCTTTCCCAAATGCCTGGGAAACAGTCAGTGAAGGCATAATTGAAAAGACATCAGTGCCTCATTGTGCCCTCCTATAATACTCTTTATGCCCTCCTCTTTGGATTAGGGATTACGTTTGAACTTGGAGCTCTACCTTGGTTTCCATTGTCTTTTTTTCAGGTCAGGGTTGACCAAACAGGAATGACAATTAGTGCAGTGAGACTGTGGAAACTAACGAAGGATGTCCAAGGCCCCAAGATCGGGTTACTGCTGAGCAACCTGATAAAAATACCTCCTTGAATGAACATGTAGACAGTTTACATTTTTTTTCCTCTTAAAGCTGCAAGGAACCCGGCAGCAGGCGCAATGGGAACCAGATGGTTTGAGAGAAATGCAGCAGAAGTGTGTGCAGACGCCTGTGTATTTCTGTGTGTGTGTGTGTGTGTGTGTGTGTGTGTGTGTGTGTGTGTGTGTCTGTGTGTGTGTGTGTGTGTGTGTGTGTGTGTGTGTGTGTGTGTCTACAGTATATGTGTATGTGAAAAAGAGAGAATCTGACAGGCGGTATACCACTGCCATGTGTCTGTCGGAATTTAGCAGTTAGTCATGCCCAACAAGAGAAGGCACAATTTAGACAATGTTACAACCAGTAAAACCTACCAAGCAAACTCAGTCAGATCTCTATTCTCTATGGTTGTTTCAAAGCCAAATGAATTGCGATGTTTAGAATGTTATCGGGTATCCCCCTGTACACTATTCTTTTCAAGCAGTATGTCTGTGTGGAGTTGGACATGTCACAGCAGAAAGCATAGTGGAAAACAGAAACTACTGGAACATATAAAAAGAGCCGAATGCTGGTGATCTCTCGTGGTGTACGTATTTACATGAGCTTTCGCGACTTTTCCGTTCTTGGACAAATGTTCACTCTGTCAGTTTAACAGATGGCCGTAAAAGTGAGATCCAGATTAATAGATAAGAAGGACTTTGTTATGGATAACAATGCCAGTAATTTGGGTCAACAGACAAGAGGAAAGCATCTGCAGAAAGAATTTCTTATCATCACTGTCATCCAGCATGGGAAAGTCATCTCAGGGCCCCCGCTGGCAGAGATAGCAGAGCGAGGCTTGGTAAACATCAGCCCACACTACTGTATGAGGGCCTCTGAATATATGCCAGTGCTGGCATTGTCTCAGTATTGATCGAAAAAAATAAATAAATAAATCACACAAGTCAAAAAATGTCAAATGTCAAAGGTGTATCACAAACCATTGTGATTTACATATTTTTGTCCATCTGTTCAAAATAAGTTCAAAGTGGACTCACTCTGAACTAGAAACAAGCTGTTTTGGAGAAAGTTTTTTTTTTCCCTCCTGTTAGTGCAGTGTTGAAATCTTATCTGTGACCTGAGGAGCTAGTAAGCCCCTATTTGTCTGGAGCTGTCAGGGCACAGAACACTAACTGGAAAGCAGATAGCATCGTCTCACCACCATACCCACTTGTGTTTAGAACTGAGGCTTGGACAGGAGTGCTGACCCCTTTCTTTAATCCCTCTGTCATGTTGGGGTTAAGGTTTGGTTTGACCATTAGATGTGACTCTAAATCCATTGGATTGGTGAAACAAAGTTGACGATAGAGTGGCATATAGGATCAGAGCACCACAAGTGCACAAATGTCCCCAGAAGCATGCACTGAAAATGACCAAAAGTATGACTTAAGTGGAAATATTTAAATTGAAAAAAGAAAAATCTAATCATAAAGAGACTTGAATACTCAAATATGTATAATTGCTGTGTAGCTATTATAACTAAAAACTTAATATCTTAGGTGTAAACAGTCTAGAGGGATAGGTAAGGAAGAATCCCACTATAAATATAAAAAATCTTCATAATTAAGTTCTTGTTTACCACTTCATACATTTAAAATTCTACTGAGACACTAATAACATCGTAATCAGTTGGCTAGATATAAATTAATGTTCTGTCCCATTTAGAGACGTTGAGATTTCATTGAACCTTTTGGTCTGATAACTGCATCAAGCACAAATAGATGCCCAAATTGGGGCAGGAATCACATTGCCCCATGCCTATGCACATTTTGCCCCACGAACCCTCTGGCCACTAAGGTTTAAAGCCATTTTGTGACCAAACGTTTTTCATCATTGCTACACAAGCAGGTTACTAGAAACCATACACAAATGCTGGCATGGAGTTTTTGACTGAAAACCTAACTAAGCTGTCATGTGATCTAATATATAACTCATTTATTTACTCGGTCTTGGTGCTGACTGCACTCCCCAATGGCCAGGCTGAAACATTCCTCATGGTTACATTATAGCTAGTAGCTAATAAAGAGTCCTGGTGCCAAACTCTGAAAAAGTGACATCCTGCAGGTGTTCATACAAGACTTGCTTCCCTGTGCCTGCATGATAAATACAAGATTGGACATATAAATATCCCATCATTCAATAGAATATGGAAGAAAAATGAGAACAACATGCTGGAAAATCTGCTCTCATGGCCAAAGTTGGCTGTCTTTTTAGTCAGTCTTACAAACACTCAAGTGAATGTTATATAAAGAAATCAAACAGTGAGAAAATGCATGACGGTGTAGGATAATTCAGTGGAAGTCATTTAAAATGCTGTGCATAGTGTTAAGATAGTTGAAAACCGGTTTGGCACAGAGCCTGTACAGCTGCAATCATGCTTAATTTAAGTACAGATGTCCTTGTGTCTTTTTTTTCAGCTGTAATATTGTTTACAGCTTGGAATGGTCCAAGGAACTATGTAGAATTTACAACTCCAAAAGTCCCACGTATACACATGCTTCTTTAGGGAAACACTGTTTCAAGTTGTCAGCCACAATGCCAGAAAACAACTAAGTCAGCTGTGTAAGATGTTAGAGAACATATAAATCACCATTCAAACGTGTTTCTAAATCACGGCAGGTCCAGTGGAAGTGTCCCAGAGCACTTTCCCAATAACAGCTCATTAAAAAAGACAACATTCCCATGAGACAACGGTTCCTAAGCCTGGTCTGGGAGTACCCCCTGTCCTGCGATTAGTGTTTTCCCCTGCTCTTAAACACTTATATCATTATTAGTTAGATAATTAGTTGAATCAGGTGTGTTAGAGCAGAGAAAACATGCTATAATAAACTGTTATGTAGGTTACCATAGTCTTACCCATGTGTTACCACATGTAAGCATGAATACCCTGTACCTTCCTATACAGGATATGCACAACTATCCAGATCACATAAAGTTAGATTGTGTCAGATTTTGTGAATTGTGAGCCAGATTGGAAAACGTGAAACATGATTTTCTAAATGCTCGTTGTGCTGCACATACCGATTATACTTTAGCCAGTAGGCCTCCTTTTTAATAGACAGAATTTAATTGGGGAAAAGTTTACTGACAAGTAAAGTCAAAGGTCAGTTCATTAGAAAGGTGTCAATACACAGAATTTATGCCTTAAATGCTCTAATTATTTGAACAGTAAAAACAATTTGGCTATATAGTTGAGCAAAAAAACACAATTAGTTAACTATCGATGTGTGTATGTGTGTGTGTGAGAGAGGGGGGGAAATCCTTAGGGGAGTCCTTAGCTTTTGTTTTACAAACAAAACAGATGTATTTATAGTTTTGCTCATTCTTAGCTGACTGCCTCATTTCTATTAACATCCTATAAAATACAGTGTCTACCTGTAGCACAGAAGGGGTCAGGAGAAATGAATGGTGTCTGTGTTTAATGGCACCAAGCGTTTCCCTTATCCAGATGAATCACAGGTCTGGCCCTGTTTTGACATGTATGCAACTTAGGCATCATGCCCTGATTATAACAAACCACAGCGTCAAGAGCTGCGCTGGCACAGTGGACCTCAGAAAACCATTAGCTCATCCGGTAAACACTTTCACTCTCACGGGAGCCACAAAAGTCAGTTCTCCCTGCACACACGGAGGATCCGGTCCACAGCCAAATGTTCACATGAGCGAATGTCTATCATTATGGTGCCACAGTTTACCTCCTCCTGAGGCAGCATGGAGGCCTGTGGGCTCTGAGAATTAGCCATCCAATGATGATTGGTGCTTTCCACTAGCAGTAAAGAAACCATAAGCTGTGTTGTGTACATTACTGATCCAGCCAGATCTCGCTGCGTCAGTGTGTTGAGGTTCCCCACAAGCGTGCTAAATGACAGAGATTACTCACGAAAGGCTGCGTGGCTCATCAGCCATGTTTACCATGCCCTAAAATAAACGTTTCTATGCCGCCTCATCTGTGATGTTCAACACTTGGACCGTTAAACCACAGCAGTGTGGAAGTGCTGGTTATATTTGGCTATTTGGATGATCACAGGCTTTGTGATGAGGAAAGTAAACAAAGCTCAGCATTCTCACGAACCGTATCAATAAAAAACGCTGAGAAAGAAACAGGCTTAAAGTGCTTATAATGCATTATTAAGACTAGCGCTGTGCACTTACTGTCTCACCCCAGCACCATCAGTCTCAGCAGTGAATTTCCAATGAGATAAAGTGGAAATAGTGCAGCAGACTGTGAGCTTTTTGCTGCTAATCACAACAAATGGAAACTTCAGAAGATTCCTTGAATGTTTAAAATGCAGATTACCTGTTGTGGAGGTTTCTTGCAGAAGCACAGATGTGATATAGCAGCTTTGTTTCATTACGTGCAGTGAGACAAAAAGGAGAAACAGTGCTGGAAATCTACACTGATTTAGTGTTTTTTAAAGGACATTTTAACATTTTTAATAAAATATTCTTGTTACATATTCAGTTTTTTCCTCCATGAACATAAATGAATAATAAAATCTTTATATTATTTAAGTATTTAGTGAATTAAGAAATGTTAGAAATGACTATTTTATATATAAAACTTATAATTAAATAAAACTTATAATTAAAAATATACATAAACATTTCTCACTTAATAGTAACAATGTTAGCAAGCCCTTGATCTATAGGCGTCTACCCTCCAATAGTGTGTGTTTTTAATAAAGAACTCATTTACAGTCACATTAAGATCTGAGTGAGTAGTTCATAAATTTTTAGGTGCCTTTGTTTAATTGCCATGTTGTTTGGTGTGGTCTTTTTCTAAAACAATATACTCCTTCAAAATTCTACTACAAAAAAATAGCAGAATGTGCTACTGTAACTGTTGTTTGACTGTACACTTTAAAAAAGTTAAATCCAGTGTACAGTGGAAGATGCAGGCATACACTATATACACTATATGGATAAAGGTTTGTGGACACCTGACCATAAGATTTGTATGCCCTTTTTGCACATTCCATTCCACATTTTGAACTCATTTCCTGCTATCATATCTATCAACTCTTCGTGGAGGATGTTTGTAGATTTTTGCTCATTCAGCAATAAGGCATTAGTAAAGCCATGTACTGATGTACTGTAGATTGAGAAGACCTGGGGTGCAGTCAATGTTCCGTTTCATGCCAAAGGTCCACATCTTCATGGAGCTGGTTTGGTGTACGGTCGCACTGTTGTGCTGGAACAGGTTAGATCAAGTGAAGGGAAACTTTAATGTTACTACATCCAAATACATCATATACCATTGTGTGCCTCCAACTTTGTGGTAACAATTTATGGAAGAACCACGTAAGGTTGGAAAAGTCAGGCTTTGTAATTTGGACATTACAGAAATAGTGCATGTCAAAGCTGATTCCATGCAACTAACATTAAACAAATGACTGCGATGATTTACATATCATTGCATTTAAAAAAAAGTGTGTGTATGTTTGTATGTGTTTACAGTGGCAGAATTAGGGCAGAGAGAGCTGACAGAGAGAGTAACAGTTCACCTCCTGAGGCAGTGTGGAGGCCTGTGGGCTATAAGAATTAGCCATCTGATGATGATTGGTGACTTTCACTTGCAGTAAAAAAACAATAAAGTGTTGTGTACATTACTGTTCTCCCAGACTGCACTGCTTCACTCCCTTGAGGTTCCCCACAAGCAATTAAAATGACAGAGATTACGCACGAAAGGCTGAGCCATGTTTACCATTCCCTGAAATAAACAGAACTTCAACACATCAACCCTAAATCAACCCCTAAACCACTTGATCAGCTGGGATCTGGAGGGTGCAGGACAGCTTCCTGAAACTGCTTTCTCTTAAAAAAAAAAATTAAATTAAATAGGGGAACAGTCAATAGGTAAAGTCGTGCAGCACAACTAAATTATAGGCATTGGAGAGCTAGAAAGTATTCATGAGTGCTGAAAAATAGTTCACATCACTGTGTGTCATCAGTCTCACCCTGCCCTGACCTGCTGACATTCCACTTTCATGCCCTGAGTTATAATGCTGGAGGCACACGCAGCATTATGGCATGACTACGAATACCATAATACCTGCACATGCATTCCTTTCATCACGTCCAAGAAACCGTGTGACATGCAGCAGGTGAAAATAGTTTACATAGAGGGTCCAACAGTCACCATACACTGAATGGCTGTATATTTTACACTGTCTGTACACACACACACACACACACACACACACACACACACACACACACACACTAGTAAAGAGTGACAGATGGGTGTTGTCTTAGTCAAAAGTTCATCATCTTCTTAAACATACCCCCAGCTGTCTTGTTCTTCTCATCAGAAACAATAAGCCTCAGACCACTAGAGAAAACTCCCTTTATCCAGACAGGGACCACCCTTTTCCTCCAGACAAATCTCCAAAGACACACAGGCATGCATCTAGTCAAAAATAGTGATCCTATCATTGCTACCAGGAATGGTGACAAGATGTGGACAGGTCCCGGGGACAGAAGGGGGAGGAAGATGAACCAAACACTAACTAAAGCAACATGTCCATTACATTTAGAGTCAATTTGCATTCTACAGGTACAGATAAGCGGGTAGTAAAATGAGACTGCTGAGACAGGCAAAACATTAGGCAGTGCACATAGGATAAGCTAATTTTGTGTCCAGGCTTATCGTTGAATTTGACCTGTAGACAACGGGAAAAAAAACAAATGCCCTTGTCTTACTGACTTTAAAAAAATAAATAAATAAATAAAATGTTAAAAAATAATAATTTCCATTTGATATTATACAGACTGTTTTTATTCATGATTCACTTCCTGGTGATGTAAAAAAGCAAACCGCTGCTGCTTCCTTATACATTATTATTTTATATACATAAGCTGCAGTAGCCTAGACAACTGTGGACAACTAAAACATGAGAGCTAGCTACATTTATCCACACCTGTTCAGACATTAAAAAGAATGAGCAGGAATTTTTAAAGACAGCAGTTTAAAAAAGTGCAAGTCCCAAGAAAAAAAAAAACAGCATTAAGCTCTAGCCATCTTTCATCAGCAAACTGGCTTAGAGCAGAAGAGCAGAAAAACTGTAACGGAAACTGGGGCAGGTGCCTATGCAGGCCTGGTTCATAGCACTTCTCCAGTCTGATTCTCAGGCCTTGCCAACAGCTCAGACAGCCTTCGCTACTGGACAGGAAAAAAAATCTCAGGCAAATAGTTTTAGACTTTCCAAAAGTTTCCACAGGTGGTTTTTGCATGCAGAATCAGTAAAAAGAATCAGCGGAGGAATGACTGAGAGAGATAACTCAGCTTCAATCTCCGGACGATTTCTCTCGTCTGTGCCCTTAAATAACACGTTTGCACAAGTACAAATTAAAATCGGACAGCTCTCGACTTAATGGGTTTCGCAGACTACGGTTTAGATTTTCCCCTCAGCACTATGGCGAACAGAGACTGTGTGAGCCACGTGTGCTTGGCTGGTCTGCACCACGCCGCTGGGAACGTGCCACTGCCTACAGGCCGACATCTGTCTTAAACACTGGCTACAAGATCCTGTACACAGACAACAGCCGAATCCAGACTAAATAATTACAGGACTCTTCCAAGATGGAGACGGGTATAACAGTGTCCATCCTCATACACTGGAGATAACCAGCTAAATATAAGATTCTTTTGGTACCAAAAACAAAATATAGCATATTAGCATACCATATTAGAAGCAAATATATCCTAATTACTGTATATGAGAATAATAATAAGCAGGAAACAGCAATAGAACTACTCAACAATATTTTAAAGTCACTGACAGGCATTTAAAGGTATGAACCATTATGCCACTGCAGGGGGGATCTTAGTCAGGCCTTTGCAGGCCCTTCAGGTGGTCTGCAAATGAAATGCAGGCTGGTTTGACCTTTCAGCGGGGCAGCTAACATGCCCCATATGTTCCATCATGGCTATGTAGGAACAGTGGGGGGTTGACCAGATTTACGAGATATAGTACTACTACTAGCCAGGCTCATAACAATCAGTGCTGAAGCAGTGACATGATCAAAACATGTTCAGTAGCTATAACAGCCCAAAGACAAGAAAGCAGGTAAAAATCTAAATTCGCACACTACTCCTTTCCTGCTTCTGTTAGGATCATCTATAGCTGGCTTACAAGTGTTCAACCAGATGGAAGAAGCTAAACAGATCCATACAGCCTAACATTAGAGTAAACTATTAAACAGCCTTAACCACATTCTGCACAGTCTCAATTACAGATGATTTATAAATATGTTTATAAATGGCAATGCATTTAGAATGCATTTAGGCTATAAAACCCAATATGATTGGCATATGGTGGCCACAAGTGAGTGTGTGCATTTGTGTGTGTGACAGTTTGTGTGCGTGCGCATGCGTGCGTGCGTGTGCTTACGTGCGCTTGTGCACGTGAGCATGTGCGTATGTGTATGAGTGTGTGTGTGTGTGTGTGTGTGTGTGTGTGTGTGTGTGTGTGTGTGCATGTGTGTACATGTAATTCTTAAAAATAATTACCTTGTAATAAGACTATAAACTAGAAAAATAGACAACTAAAACTAGCCATGCCACCTATGCCACAAATTCTCATATGAAACCCGCCAAGGAATCAGAACAACCACAACGAGCCCCAGTATAATTCACACATACCATACTGCAATATATTTAAACAGAGCAGTTTAATCAAATGGCTTAGCCACTTTTTCAATTCAGTGGCTAAATCTCATGACTGCAAGTGTTAAGACATTTATGACCTGGCACATCCATTACTGTAGCAAACAGAGCATCATGTTACTCACCTATGCAGGCATGGACCCTTACGGAGAGTTGTGTTCGTAGGATTATACTGTGCTTTTTGCCTCGTCTGGAAAGAAGGAAGAAATGTATAGTTGTATAAGTACAAAACAAAGGATTTCTTTTGTTCAAAATATTATATAAAAATGAACAATAAATGAAAAATATATATTTTATTATATATTTTATTAATACTATATTTTCCCCAGACTGCTACACAGCAAGCATGCTTATATTATATATCATGATGATGCATCTTCAGCCTCCCACCCTGTTTCTAACACGCGTTTCATGTTTGATCCATCATAAGTGTTTGTATCACCGAGGTATTTGTTTTAAGATACATATTTTATTCGCTTTATTACCTTTCGTTTGCATCTATCTCATTTGTATCATTCGCCTGCAATTTTAGGTGGCTCCTGGATGATAAATAATTAGAAACTAACCGATAAAACAAACATTGCAATCAAGCCATTCTTTGGAAGTCAAAATACAATAACACCTCTCTCCAGTTCGGGATATCTGATTCCTTTTGTTACGACTGGTCTTATATGAGGGTCAGGTCTTGCTGAGTTACGTGCCTTGGGGGGAATGTACCCATGTGTGGGCTTGAGTGTCAAATTCATGACCTTATGACAGGCTGGACCCTGCTGATTTCCTATGGCTTCTTTATTGCTGCTAAAGGAGGCTCAGAGGGAAGCCATGCAGACTGAGAATACTGAAGAAAGCTTTGACACTAAAGAAAACAAAAATATAGGAACTGTGCATCACTATAGACTCAATTTTTCTTTATTTATAGTTAAAAAAACAAATATATTAACTGACAAGGATATGACACGGAGTCAAAATGTACTCGCATGTGATGCACACTCTACTCAGTTCCACATTGGGGTTATAATGAATTGAATTCAATATGGAAATCATTATTGCTGTGGGCATTACTGCACCACACTGACCTCGAATGACATTAGTTCATAAAAAAAATATTTGCCAACACAAACAAATGCAATCAGTTAACATGGAAAAGGAATGGGATATTGGCAAAAACGGAACAGGATGCCTTGAATCATTACTCTAACGTACATTCAACCTTGCCACTGAAGTTTCACAGATAATACCACTGGGGCTTCATAAATCTGCTGTATTGTACAGGTTGCATACCATGAAAGATGTTTGATGGTCTGCTTGGCAGCCTGCCAGAGGTGGCATTGCTCAATTTGAAAAAATCCAGGACTAGTCTCATCATTATGTTACATCCTTATACACACAAACACTATCATAAGATGCTACATAAACACATACCAAACAGGAAGGAAATCTGCTTAAATTACAGACCGGAAAACAGGACCCAAGCCTGTATAAATCTACATGCACAGGCCTCACAGGCAGGGTATAAGTGTAGCGTTTCCTAAAGCAACATGGCACCAGGTGCAATTTAATCCCTGCGCTGTTGCAGCTAATCAGTAACTGGATCTAAATGGTAATGAACTTTGTGCTTCCCAATGCTTGCAACATTATCCCAGCTACTAACCAAAACCTGGGTCCTTGCTGCCTCACATAGCCATTATCAAATTAAACAATGGGGTTTTACAATATGCATGAGACACCCAGAGGAAAACATTATCATAATTGAATGTTTAGAGCAAGAACTGAACTGAATATGAGCTATGACTATTAAGGAAGATGAAGGTATAGAGGTAACTGAAGGGTTTAAATAAAGCCATCATTTACTGCACAGTTGTCCAAAACCAGCTCCATTTTGTCCTTGAATTGCATGAATAGCAGTTGCATGATATTTGGGATATACTTCCAAAACAATCCCAATGTATGATGGAAATGGTTAGCAAAGTGTGATAAACAGTGTATCATCTGCAGCCTTCTTCTGCTTGTGGTTTAGTTGGACTGAATTGCCTTTCCTTAGCCAGATGACTCAGGATTTTTCCATTCTTTAGCACATGCTTGTGCGAGTCGAATAACCCAGGCACACTTATTCTGTTCTGTGCAACCCAAACACCCTTCCTAGCTGAAATCTGTTTATGGTGAAGAGGAAAAAGTGCATTGTTGTGAGGAGGACAAGATCAGTCCTGCATATCGTTATCTTCCAAAGATACTGCCCACTCAAAGCACAGAAAGAACCGAAAGATGTTGAGTACTTTTTTTTATCAAGTTCTATCGAGAAAGAATGCCAGATTAGACACAAACAGGCATTACGGTAACTGTATGAACTTGAAGATCACATAGGTCTATCATTACATGGCTGATGGTGCCAAGCTTTGCTCCTGTATGGGCAGTTATGGCAGAAAAAAAAATGCGCGGTGAGGAAAGAGCTGAGGCAAGCAGCAGCTTCTTGCCCTTGGAAGAAGTATGACTACGCTACTTTTTATTTATAATCATAAACCTCTCTGGCTTAATTCAGGCCCCATGCGGTCTCTACTGGTCTGTGTGGAGACTTGGCAGACAGCCTCTTTGCCCTGCCCCCCCCAGTATTATTTGCCCATTAATAGATATTCTTCACCTATGAAGCCATATTGATGGAGGAAGAAAAAACATGAACTAGGGAAAGAAAGAGATAAGATTGCTTACTCAAATAGCTTGTTGAATTGGAGTGTATACAAAACCAACCATTGCCTCCTAATCCACAGCTGACGTATTTGTCTTGATGGCTCAAAAACACCTAAACTAGTTCACTTCCATGTTTAGCAGTCTGTGCTCAACTCATGTTGCCTACTCCAGTCTAATCAGTGGCAGACCAAAATGACCATTATTGTTTCATGGCCAAAAAGCTGACACATTTTATTTTTCTACATTATGTGGTTAATCAAGCAG
Organism: Silurus glanis; assembly: GCA_014706435.1. Classification (NCBI taxonomy): domain Eukaryota; kingdom Metazoa; phylum Chordata; class Actinopteri; order Siluriformes; family Siluridae; genus Silurus; species Silurus glanis. Next base: position 827,925 of record JAAIIK010000302.1, read on the forward strand.
TGTGGAGAAGCCGATGCTTGCTTATGCAGAGTTAACACTACTTCTGTCATAGCATTCATGAACAGAAAAGCTTAAGTGAATTCTGTGTTTTATGATGTAAATGTGCTTATATATAAAGCAGCAAGCTAAATTACCAGATCATTTTTATGCATATGTCTTGTTCACATGGTAACACTAATCCAATCACATATAGTCCACTAACTCTATGTGAACAATTGATAATAATCTTGAAGCATCAGTGCCAACAGGAATAACAAGCCAATACTGACAATCAGGCCATATAAGAGTGAAACTGTTCTGGGCTGAGTTTCTCAACCACAGCATGAACATCATTACATGGTAGAATAAGCATCACATTGCACACTACACTCTCCCCTCCAGATAAGCTGTTGAGATGTTTAACTTTACTATGTTTGGGGGAACTGGGTACTGTCACACATAATCAACTTTGTCATGTATTTCTTCCTGCTAAAGTGGCACCATTTTAGTACTGACGCCATGCGCAGTACACAGTATCAGTTCATCTCTAATTATCAAGATTTGGGCTTAGCTGGAAGGGGATAATTTTTAATTTTTGGCAAGGGTGTGTGGTAATGATGTATTGAATAATTATAATAACAACAATTTTTCTTTTTAATTGTTAGAACTCCTTGTTTGCTAGTTTCCATCCCATCAACAATCAATCCCCAGGCCCCAAGGTCTCTGAAAACAGATCACAGTAACCGCATGGATATATGCAAATATCTCACTGTTTCCACTCTTCCAGGCATTGCACCTTTGCCTGTCATTTACTACAGCAATAAGCGACGAATCCATTGACCAAGCTGAGCTCTGAGCACCGTTCTACCATTTATCCATGTAATCCACACAAATATTCAAAGCTTTCCCATTAAATAAACTAGGCGTCTCTCGAGGGCCAGACGCTAACCGATCCCGACTTCAGCTACTCTGGCAAACCAGCCAGGAAAAAAATAGCAGTGATTTGAGAGGGAAAGCAAAAAAAAGGAAAGAAAGAGGAATAGAGAGATTTTGATATTATTCATTAATTTCCAGAGTTTTATCTCAGGAGACAAGGAGACAAAGTGATTCTCTGGAATGCGCTGAAGCCTCGCCAATACTAGGGTCAACTTTAACAACGACGCTGTAGTGGAGATGGGGCCCCTAGTCACAGTTGCTGATGGATCTCCTCCACGGTGCTGTGGTGTGGTAGTGATTATAGCCGCTAACCCAGGACGACATGGTTATATTCACCTTGCAGAATGAGGCGTCAGAGGATTTTTCCTTAATCGGGTCCCAAAATGACTACATATGACTGAGACGCCTGTGGAATGTAACCTGTGATCTGTATCTGTTACCCACGATCCTCATTCAAAAAAGAGCCCTCATTCTTTTTTTAACAGCTTGATCTTGGGATTTATGAAAAATTCATGAAAAGTCTTTATTGTCCCTATTAAATAAAAGCAGAAATGCTTTTATTTACCACTTTTATAAACTCAGAAACAAATCGCATGAAAAAGCAACTGGAAGACAAAAATAAGGTCAAAGTGGTCTGATTTAACTGTGTAGTTCATCCATATTTTAGACTCCGTAATCATAGAACACAACAGCGGTAAATGGTGGGGGCTGTAAACGTGAGCTTATCCAGGCCATAAAAGCACTGTGTGCTGAATTACCCTGTTATTAACAGTAATGTAGTCCTCCACTCCTCTCTACAGCCCACTCAGACACTCTGCATGGGTCTAGAGGGATACAGAAAGAGCAAGTGGTAGAGAGAGAGAGAGAGAGAGAGAGAGAGAGAGAGAGAGAGAGAGAGAGGGAGAGAGAGAGAGAGAAAGAAGTTGGCACTGCCTTGCCTCTTCTAAAAGTGCAGAGAGGTGGCTGAATTCTGCCTCTTCTCCAGACTTCATTTACTTCCATTTACTTTCTCTCTCTGCCTTTGGTTTCCAATCGACAAACTGACATTGAGCCTGGTCCAGTAAAAACACAATGGCAAAGGACAGGGCCAGCCTCCACGTTTACATAAATATATTGACGAATACCTGTGGTCTTGTTGAATAACAGGCTCACTTGCCAACAGCGAGTCTGACATCAACAGTAGTGAACGGATCCTGGGGGCTGTGTCAACTCAGCGGTTAGAAAAGATAACTGGGAGCATCTAATAAAACGGGCCAAATACTGCATTTTCACTTTATATACTGTAATGGTAATGACTTTATGTTCCAGATTTATTTTTCTGGCCGCTGCTAATATAGTCCTGTTAGCTATACATAATAATATCTAATTCTGTGGTTACTTAACATGTCAAATGGCCATTTGAAACCACAATTAAGGTTTAAATAAGCATTCTCTCTGGGAGATCATTGATTACGTGATGTCAAATAGTGCCACTTATTGTGTGTACTTGACATCACCTTAACTCTTACTGATCGTGCCAGGGGAAGAAAGACTTCCATGCAAAGTCTGCAGAATGACGTGAAAGTGACTTGAGATTGTTAGGACTTTCTGATAGCCTTTGCAGAAAGATTTCATAATGTCTCGAGAGCACTGGACAAGAGTGTTTTAGCAGTTGGGCTTGATATAAGCCACAAGGCAGGTATGCGCCCTAAACTGAAGATTACTTCTTATGGTTATAGCAGGACCAGTTACATCAAGTAAGCAACAAAAGTTTCACTGCACTTTAAGCCTTCGGGTGATTTAATTCAATCCTATTTTTTTGTATATCAGTTTTAAAAATAGATTTTCAGATCTAGATCCCAAGATCTAGAAGCTACAGCAACCTGAGATAACATGAAAATTAACCTTTGGGCTGAACCAAACTTTACCATACTATGAGGTCAAACAACACTAGGTGTGCTGAACTGATGTTTATTATATTGTGAATAAGAGTAACGGCATGAGCAAATAATAATAAAAAAAAAGATACTGTAGCAGTACACAGGTAAAATTTTTCAGAATGAACAAGTATTTATGTCGTCCTTACCCTGTCATGCACATGTTACAGAAAAGTTCAGGACTTTCTGGTATTAAAAGTTTAATATAAAGTATGGGGTCAAGGCAAGTTATTACTTCAGTCACTTGAAGTGAAGCAGGTTGGCTATCGGTAAAAATCTTGATCATTCCTAATGGAATCGAATTAGCCAGTGAAGTACAGCGAGCAGGAAATGAATACAGATCCTTGTGGCTGGGGATTTGAAAATCTTGCTGAAAAACAATGATCACATTGTCATGACCCCTGCCCCAGGGTCCATGTATACCTCTGAGCCTTCACATACAATCAGAGGTCTGATTACCATACTGTAACGGCTCACAGATCAGACCGAAACTCTTGAGTGATTTATTACAGAGCAGAGAATTCAAATACCTCATGCTTAATATCTACTGTAATATTAAACCCAATGTAATAACGTGTAAAACCAAACTGCAGTTTTTGATGGTTGTCTTCCAGGGAAACTTTTTTCATGAATAGTTGATACAATGCTGGGATGTTAAGAATGTTATTGAACAGTTTGGAACTCCTCACAGGCCGTACTTATAATATGAAGGCTTTGCGTGCATTAACACATGGTGCTTTAAACTCTGGTGTTTAGCCTAATGAATTATTCAACACTTCAGTACACTTCATTATAAAATAAACTGCACACTTCTGGAAACACTTTGCTGGCTTATGATTACCCAAACCCAAAAAGAGACTCGAAACCTTAAATAAGAATGCAAAATATTGCAAAACACTTTTTCAAACATATGTTACACATTATAGGATATGCTATAGATAACTTGGTTAAAACAAAACAGGACCCCGGTGCTTACCCTCCATCCTCCTGGAAGCCCTCCAGCTCATCTTTCTGCTCTGCCAGAGTAGAATCCAGATCCAGGTAGCTTCCATTATGAGATAGCTGCAGAGCACAGTCATCGAGCTGCAGGAAGGAAAAAATGCACATGCATTCCATAAGGTTTTTCCACAAGCCATTTTCTGTACAGGATCTTAGTCAAATATGTGCCTTTGAAGAAGCAAAAGAATTATATTACAGTAGTAGATATGCAAAACCCTCTGTAGCTGTGAGGACTTCTCAGCTGTTTTTGGTTAGAAGCATGTCATTAATGTAACTGTTTTATAAGGAAAAACATTTTCATGACAAAACAATGTCATAAAAACTGGCATGTTGTGACATTCGCTCTATAAGTCGAGCGCTTTTATGGTCAAGATCATATTTCATCTGAATTGCATGCTGTCAGTGATTGAACAAGATGCATGTTGTCTTGTGTCACGAACGTTCAAATCTCTAGGAACTCCCGAATCACCAGTCACACGCTCCTAAAACTGTTTGAAATCTCAAGCTCCCTTCTATAGCGAATTCACCACTTGCCCTATTCAAGCAAGCACAGCTCTATTCCATCTGGTCCTGAGGATCGGTCATATTGTTTCAGTTGTTACGTTGGGTTTTAATTGTTTGTTTAAAATAAAAAGTAGCGATCCCTCTATATCTATTTCTAATTTCAGACTATATAACTTCAATCAATTTGTTGAACGTAATATTGGGTGCGTAATTTTTTTTAACAGAAAATGTATCTCTGGCAGTTGTTTTACTGACCTCCCTTAGCTCACTTTAGTTATCCCAGTAGCTAAGCTGTCATCACTTCACAGGTTACAAAGCGCTCCCTATAACTATCTAAACCTAATGTACAAATGAAATGATTTATCACCTGTGATTGGAGTGTTGTGAGACATCAAACTAGGTTTACTCTCTTGTGGTCTGTTCTTAAACTCTCCCGGGCCCCTGCTGGAGGCAGGCCTGTTTGTTGACACTCAATTACAGCCCAGTGATAGGATTTGAAACCTCCCAGGGGGCATGTGTTAGAGTGCAGTGTGATCTGTCAATCAACAAGTCAGCCAGGTCAGCCCCAATTTTAAACATGCTAATTATACACACACACACACACACACACACACACACACACACACACACACACA
>JAAIIK010000302.1:832903-853607 GCA_014706435.1 Silurus glanis
ACACACACACACACACACACACACACACACACACACACACACACACACACACATATACACACACGCGTGCACACACAAATACACATGCACAGTTCAAGTCTTAACCTCCCCTGGGCTGAACAAGTCTGCTGGTTGTCCGAGCAAATCCCAGCCCCTGGCACGGGTATGAATATCCTCAATGTGCTGGTAATATGTGGAGTTTATTTAAGCTAACATGTCTAGAATACCTCAGAGGTCATATCTCAGCAGTCCAGTTCCTGACCTATGATCACCCTTTAATTCTGATGTGTCATGTTTAAAAACACTGATTTTACAAAATTACAATCTTTTCTACAGTCCAATTGACTTTCCAGAGACCCTTTACTCAAACAATGGAATGTCTCGATATTAGGTAATAAAAAAGGCACTTCTCTCATACCTCAAAAATTGTTAGAGTAGGATCGGTTTCCCCAAAACTATCTAAACTATCAGTAAGAGTCTAATAGTCCGTATCTGTCTAAAAGGCACTAATGTAAAACGACTTGATGAACAGAATGTGAGCTTCGTAAGTAATAGGATTAACAGCCAGGTTCCTCAGAGTGTTAGCCAAAACCTTGTCTCTCCTGGTCAAATCAACATCAAAACAGAGGGGGATGGAAATTGCATTTTATATTTACATTTCTTTATGTATTAAAGGTTACTATAATAATAAATTTCAAACAGGAAAGTTTGAAGTTCATCCTGTTATAAAAGAGCATACAAAAAAAAGTTGTAAACTTATTTGTCATTAAATATATATCAGAGAACAGACCTGAATTGTCAGAAGGTATTAATAACTTTTCTATAAACTCAGTTGTAGTGTATTTCAAAAAACAGGTTCATATTCATGTCCTTGCTTTAATATGCTAATATCATTTCCATAGTAATAACTCACAGAAAAGCAATTTTCTATTTCCTGGCAACAATTTTAATCTTTGCATCCTTGGATATTTTTTTTGGATATAAAGAATGCATACCGAGTGAAAATTAATTGGGTGTCACTTTCTTATTTGAATGAAGAATATTCTGGAGGGCAAAGGCATGAAAGCAAACAAATGTCAAATAAACCCTATCCTCAGCTTGCCTTTCTGCTGCTCTGATGTGGTTCAGCATCCTGCTTCACTAATTATAGTAACTTAATTAAAGCGGAGAAGGCGAGAGGATGCTAACTGGTAAAGCCATTAAACAGCTTTGATCCCTAAGGTCTAGCTGTGAGAACAAGGTAGTGCTGAGACTCTGGCATCACTCTGTATCACATCTGACAGTCTTCCTGTAAAAGAGACAGAAGAGGCAGAAGGAGAGACAGTATCCCTTATCAGCACACTGCAGCTCCCATTCAGCAGCTGTCCGAGACGTCACAGTTTACAAATCTACAAAGGGCAGGACAGAGGGGCAAAAGCATTGACCGGAAGAAGGACTCCTTACTAAATTACAGTACTGATCCCTAAAACGACAGGAAATCCAAACGTGTAAGCCAAAGTAACTATATTTAAACGCCCATGAACGGGCATGCCTGAAAGAGGTAGGGAATGGGTGTGGCATGAAAATGAGCATTCAAGAACAAAAAGAGAGACACAAATGGAGATCTCTTTCACCCCATCTCTCAGCTCAGCTGTCTCCGTAAACTTGAAACCATTTCTGTATTTGACACCTAAGTGCTTGCTGTAATAAATATAATAAATATAATAAAAAAATCAACAACAGCCTTTTGGAGAAATCTGGACTGACATTAAATTAAACAACAGGACTATTAAGTTTCTGTTAATAGTTTACACATAGCCGAATGCTAATGTATGTGCTACTCAGCTTAAGAAGCCCTTACATTACGTCCTTAGACTGAAGTGTTGCACTTTCTGCTCCTGCCAAGACACCCATGCTTGTATTTACAACTTTAAGAGTCCAAAAAAACTGGCTGCTTCCTCATGACTTGGCAAAGTAATTTAGTAGGGAAAAAACCCAGCCACCTAATCTTATTTTTTTCTTTTTTTTTTTTCTTCCTGGAGAGTCCAGCTGTGCTCCATTGGTCGCAGACTGACCCAAATATTTCAGTGGTGGAAACCCAACGCAGGTAGTTTAGATTACCGGACAGGCCCGGAATGAACAAGGAAAACTGATAAGCATCAGTCTGTAAGTCAGTCATGGAGTTTCACACTGCTGCTACAACTGAGGTTTAGCTCTGCTTGATCAGTCAGGACAGTGTCAGAACATTGGGGTAGGTCAAAACAGTGTTAGAAGAGTAGGGTCCGTTAAAAGCAATTGGCACAGTCTCAACCAGATGCTTCTTGACTAAAGGATCTGCATTATATGTGAAACAACTATGCGACTTTTGTTTGTTCAACTCGTACCTTGCTTACTTTGGCTAGTGTTTATCTGAATCCCGTAAAAAAAAAAAAAAAAACAGATTGTGGAAGATTTGTCCAGTTCGATTTAACCACTTTAAATGATAAATGATTTAATCAGAACACATTTGCCACTGTTCACGTTGACACCTCACACATATTTGCATTTGGAAAAATGCCATAGATGGTCTTGAAAGAGTTAGAAGGAAAAGCTAACATATTAATCTGAAAATAAACAAAAGAAAGTGCAGTGCGTAAAATAAAAAAATTCCCATTAACACAAGTGCCGAGTCCTGTGGGAATATACAACTTCCTGGTCAAAACACCCAGTCATTGGTAGACCAGTGGTAGGCAGGTCACCCTTATGTCCCCTCCATGTGATCTCGTAGATTTGCTTTTAGTTATGACTAAAATAATTTTGCAACATACAAACCTCTTATTGCACCTTATTACTGACACACAGATCAGTGTAGGAACTGCTCATGTGAGTACCTGAATTCATGGAGGCGATAATGTGTCCCCACCCAGTTTGTGACCTGTTGACCTTGTGGCTAGGAGACTGAAGCTGAGGACCAGACCTGGCCTTTTCGCTCCAACCACAGAGCAGAGCCTGAGGCTGGGACACACTAAAAATAAAAAAGCTCACTGGGAACCAAGATTACCCTCCAAATCCACATGCTCAATCTCATCCTCAATTTAATCTCCAAGCAGGGCTTTTGCAAACATGAAGGCAAAAATAAACCACAGCATGCACTTGAAAGTATACTGTATAATTTCTTTTACTTTTTACTTTAAAACACTTGTGTACTTTTTCCATATTGTATAGAAATCTGTTCTATCAGTCCAGTACAAAGTCTACGCATTACTAAAACACCGCACAGTGCCTGTGATTCCTTTTTTCTTTAAGGGTCAGCTGTTGAATTTGAAACAAACATCTGTAGACACTGAAGCCATGCTTTCGAATATCCTCAGCGCTATTTTTCAGCTCCAGAAATATATCAATGCGTGATTCTACGACAAAAACAGAGCTAAACAGATGTCTATTTCTCATCGCTAATTAGTCAAAAGCAGACCTAGCCATCTCAACGTGCACATCAACACAAAAGAAGCTTGTCTCTTGTTCACTTGCTATAATAGGGCCTGTGGTGTCCATCCAACATGAAGTGCACAATTAGCAATCATTAAAATGCACAAGTGGCGTGGAAGAGACTGCAATAGCAGTCCTCCGTCCCTCAAAGGGACATGTTATGGCGAAGCCTGTGCATGAAGCCCTGAGTGCTCTCAGTATGGATGTTTTTCTGCAGACAGCGGTGAAAAGCATAGAGAAATATGCCGCAGAGCTGCAAAACCTCAACTCTACATAACAATGTCTAAGGCTAATCCAGACTGCAGCCACAGACATGAAGGCCTAGCCTATATTTTACAGCATTTAACATAACTTCTCATTACTGCACTCTGTAATTTCGGCAAAATTCATGTGCAGACAGAAAAGGCTTCCTGAAAAGAAAAGAAAAAAAAGCCTCAGTGAAAAGGCTGTATTCAATTCTATGTGTGTGCAAATGCGTTAAATCTCACACGTGGAAAAATACAATATGCCATGCTGAAAAAGACAATTATTATTATCCTGATTATAGCAATCATCCTATTACGTTGGGCTGAATAAGGGGGCCACTTCTGAAGCCATGTTCCGTTTAACAAGCCAATTAATGTTGCTCTCAGACCCTGTTAGTTCATTAACTGACCAAAACATTTCCGCAGCCCACGTTACATATGGATGAGCTCATTCGAGCAGCTTAGAGTTTATGTTCGTTCCTCTCACCTCACATTAACATTACGAAGCAACAGTGCAAGCACTTTACAAACAATGTCCGAGCGCTTTTTTTTACGCAAATCACCTGCACCGGAAAGCCCTTCACTTTGAGTCTTCACACTTTGAATAGAACCATTGAGTGGAGCCATTCTTTTGTTCCACCTTTCCTTTTCACACACCCATAAAGCTTTAGCATATAGTGGACCTACACAGTTTGAAAGTGTCATCTGAGGAGTGGACTATTTCTTAAAACCCCACCTGGGAGAACCTTAACTTTGACCATGAGCCTCTCAGTTTACTAAGTATTCTTTGGTGCATGCTGTTTAGGAAGTACTCGGTTGCTAAAAACACACAATGGCTGCTAAAACGGATGTATAGCTATACCTTAGGCAAAAAGTGAGAAAAAATAAAAGCCAGGGGTCATTTTCATGCAACCGTAATTAAAGCTCTAAGCAACCTTTCTGAGTCATGGAAAACATAGAACCTTAAAAATAACTGCCAGGGATCCATTCGCTCTCAAGAGAAAGACATCAAACAAACATGCCAAGCATAGATTGTTTTCAGATCGACAGGGCCAACTGGTTCACTGACAAGCAGATGCTAAACGCTTAGCTATCATGTGAGCTCATCACATCGGCCTGTCTGGGCACTGCAGACCTTTTTCCCCTGCACTGTTCTGCTTTGTGTTAGCTGCGTGATTCTCTCTGTGCTGAGTGCTGAATTGCAGAAGATCGAAACTCTGTCCTATTACCATGTTTGGTTTGGGATGGTGCATTCCTTGCTGTTGCCAGCCTCTCATCTCTCGCAATTAGGAGAAGAAATGTTGAATTAGGAGACCACTCGGTAGCTAATTCAGTCAGATCCTGATTTTGGTCAGAAAGAACAGAAGCGGCTTAAGATGGAGTCATGCAGTCTTTGTGTAACAGGATAAAAGGATCCTGTATAATCAGGTTTGGTGAAACGTTGTATTTATAGCTGGCAAGTGTACAATCGAGGTACAATCAAGATTAAAGCTCAAACTAGTAGTCTATAGTAGCCCGGTATGCTTTTCCAGCGAATATGTCTATAAAGCCTATAAAGTCAATATACAGCATCTAGGGCACCATGAGTCTGCCAATGATGCTTTAATTCTTAAGCCAAAAGCCAACCAAGATGACAGGGAATATGATTGGCTTTGGAAAGCATTGCAAACGCCTCAACTGAACACGAGGCCCAAGCAGAGCTGAACATTCTCTCTCGGCAGCTCTGGAGGATAAAGATAAATGAACACAGGTGCTTGGCATGCATGTGTAAAATATAAACATATCAGCTATGTGGAGCATGCAAAGTCCTATAATCAAATATTCCTCTAGTGATATACTGTACTTTAGACTTTCCTCTCAAAACCATTTGGAGAGTCGTTAACAGTGTGCTTTGCTTAGAGGCAGGTGATGATCACTAAGTGGTATAAGGATATGAAATGTGTATACTGGTTTTTTTTAGAATGACATCAAAACCAAGACTTGGTGGGAAATATAAAGTATTGCAGGGGGGACATTTCCCAAGTCTGACAATTTTCTATCGGGTTTCAGTGCAGTCAAATAAAGCATACAACCCATGCTAGTTGTACCCTGTCTGTTTTTATCAAACACAATGTATACATTTGGGATTTCTCTGGATTCTCTGGTTTTGTCCCAGAAAATGCAGGTGGGAAAATCAGGCACTCTGAATTTCCCCAATATGTGAATACACTTGTGTGCACACCCATCGCACCTGGCATGCCATCTAGGCTATATTCCTGCATCATGGCTGTGATTTGATTTGACTCTTTGCTCAAGGAAACATATCTGATCAAAGAACAAGGAGGCAGGAGTTTTCACTGAACCGCCCTTGAAGTTCTGAGAGACAAAAACTCCCAAAAATTGAAATAAGAGAACAAGCTATGACATGACATATAATATCACAGCTGGAAAACGGTATATGTGTGACCATGCCAACTGTCTTGCATACAAAGCAATAAAAAGATTGCAAAAAAAAAAAAAAGGTTTCATTTGGAACCTTGCCAATGTTGTAGTGGTGAATGACTGGATGCGCTACATTTCTGCTGGAAAATAGCTTTGCCCCATATCTCAGGTGAGTATACCAGCAGAGGAATGCTAATCCATTCCACAGCAACTGTGAGTGTCTGTTAGATAGATATGTTATAAAGATTATTCCACGCTAAGCATTATTTGTAGTTGAACATACAAGTTGCATGAAAGGCTGTTTCATACATTTCATGTATGAAATTTCCATTACAACAATGTGCATCTTTTTTAATATATACATAGAAACCAAAACAATCCTGTATGATGACTTTTAACAGCTGAGTTGTAGTTATGTGTATGTCAATCAGTCAGTGAGGTCTGTCTGATTAACAAACTGGACAGCATAAACAGAGTCAATGACAGACAGAGATTCCTGAGTGTATGGACATCACATGCTTCTACCACCCAAGCATGGCCCTCAGCTGCCGAGCATTCCACATGGCCACAACAGCACCACTCCTAAACCCAGCTCACGGAATAATGCTTTGTTTATGTGCTGAAAATGGTCTAGAATGGGGCTGCAGTCAGAGAGTGGTTTGGATAAAAGTGGAGGTATTCTAGTGAGTGCTAAATCCTTGGGGCTGTTTTGATACTTTTATTCCAGGTGGCACAGGCTGCAAGAATACCTAAAACAATGGAATGCTATTGCTTTGCTTTGTCCAAACCTACTATGCATTAGCACGTCCCCAAGAGCAACCTTTAATTGGGCATATGATTGTTTATTTGGTAAGGGCAGGAACAGTGGCGGCCTTCAACAACAATCCGTTGTGTGGTCATAACTCAAATCCATTTTCTATATCACCTATTCTCCATGGAGTTGCAGGGTAGACCAGAGTCAATCCCATGGACCTCAGGACGCAAAGCACGGAAAATCCTGAATGGGGGTGCTGACCCATTGCAGATCATAACCACACACACACACACACACACACACACACACACACACAAATACCGTACACACAATTCAGACAATATAGAAATCTTAAGCAGCCTAACAACTTGTCTATGGACTGGGTAAGGAAACCGGTGTACCTGGAGGAAACCCCCAAACCATGAGGAGACCATGCAAAGTGCATGCACAGAGGGTGAAGCTGGGTTTCAAACCCTCAAACCCTACAACTGTGAGACATGAAATATGCATATGGACCCATTATTAAAGCACGCTGAGATGAACCGTCCTGACCAGTGTGTTTTGATGGATCCAAAATATGTAAATAATCCCAAGATCAAATGTTTGATCATGTCCTATCAAAGGGTTAATGTAGTGCAGCTATTGCAACACATTATAATACACACACTATATATATATATATATTCTGGATAAATGATATCCAGAGTATCAGAGATTTAGACTGCATCATCACTGCAGTATTCTCTCCATCCACAACTTCTGCAGTGTTGATGTTTATTTTTTTATTTTTTTTACCCATTTGATCTCCACATGCTTTTTATGTTCTTTTCTTGTTGTTTCTTTCCTTTGAGTCTTTTCTTCAGAGATTATGTTCAGGGCTGCGATTAATTCGAACTGAGAGCAAACAGATGCTCAGTCTGGCTGTGCGTGTGATTACCTTTTGCGGCGCTTTGAGGAGTCTGTGCACTCCGGCGAGCTGGTTGATGAGCGGTATGTCCTCTCGGAAGGTGAAGAGCGGCGGTCGTGTAGGTTCAGGGAAATTGGTGCTGTTGAACGGATCGGTGTCGTCTAGAAACTGCACCCTGCACACAAACGTAGCCATGGTAGCCTACATCCATGCAAGGAGGCTTAGGAGTATAAGTCCGCAAGTAAACAGCGCCAGGCAGAAGGGTACGAAGGGTGGAAGGAGGAGGAGGAAGAGAAGGAGGAGGAGGAGGGGGTGATAGAAAGACAGACAGAGAAGTCTTCGTCGCAGTGCGTCTATATAGCGGCTTTGCAGCAATAGGAGAGCGTGGGTCAGGCACGCGCTGTCAGCTCGCCGCGAGTTTCCGTCATAAGCGGTGCAGGGATGGAACCGATAAAATGCAAGAAATGTATAATATTTTTTGAAATGCAAAAAAAAAAAAAAAATAATAATAATAATAATAGCAACTTAAACTAAATCTAAAAGATCACGACCCTCCGTGCACCGTTTCAGTCTCCTTAAACTTCAAGGAGTGGTTCAATGTCCCGGGCGTCCGAGGTGCAGAGGACCAGAGGAGCAGAGGAGCACGGACACACAGCGCGCGTGCGGAGAACTGCTGGAGTTTGTGACTCCGTCCGGCTCAGGCCATCCAGCGCATTCAGGCATCGCAGGACTCTGAGACTGGCCGCCCCCTTGTGGTTCAACATAATATTACAGTCTCCCGCAGCATCCCCGGTCACTCTCTCGGATTTTGAAACGAACTCAAAAGTGCGCTTCCAATAGCAGGTAGCCGTGGAGGCATTTTGTTCCGCGCATGCGCACTGTTCTTTTTTTTTTTTTCCTGTTGTAAAAAATCTTTTATCACATTTTTTTTGTTTGCATAAATGGCTTGCCTTAAGAATTCATTGAGACTAGAAAAAAACTATATGTCAAAAAGTTTTAGTTAATGAAGCAGACACCACTTATTTGTATTTTTCTTTATGAACCCCTTCGAAATCCCAGTTGTTTTGACAGTTGTTTGGAAGATTGTATATGTGCAGAGAAAAAGAAAGACATTTTGTCATCTTTATTCCAGTTTTATGTCTCCCATAAGCTACAACACTATGCCACATGATCTCTGTATACCTGATCACATTCACTCCTACTTAAGCGTTTCTCGTTTGTTTTCAAAGCTTCAGTTCAATAGCAAAATGTTAAGCTTGACTAGAAACTATTGGTTAGATTAAAAGCCCAGTAAAACAGAACTGCTGGTCATCCCAGGTGATTCATCTCCAGGTCAAGATCTCCAAATAACTCTTCATGACTCTCTGCTCTCCCCCTCAGCCACTGCTCGTAACCTTGAGGTAACTATGGACAATCAACTGTCCTTCTTCCCACATGTCGCTAATGTGGATCGTTCCTGTCTATTTCTTCTCTACAACATCTGAAGGATTCGACCATTTCTGTCCACACAGGCTGACCAGGTGCTTGTTCAGTCTCTTGTCATTTCAAGGCTCGACTACTGCAATTCTCTGCTGGCAGGTCTTCCTCTGAACGATATTCATCCATGCAAATGATCCAAAACGCAGGCACGACTTGTGTTCAATCTGCCCAAGTTCTCCCACACCACTCCAATGCTGGCCTACTTTCACTGGCTTTCAGTAGCTTCACGTATCAGATTCAAAACACTGATGCTTGCCTACAAGGCCAAAAATGGACCAGCGCCATCTTACCTCAGAGATCTCATCACATCTCGCACTGCACCACGCTGTCTGAGATCCTCCAGCACTGCTCGACTGGTACCACCTTCTCTCAGAATGAGAGGTAAGTACACTTCAAGGCTCTTCTCTGTTCTGGCAACGAGGTGGTGGAATGAACTTCCCCTAGATGTCCGTACAGCGGAGTCCCTGACTATCTTAAAGCGACAATTGAAGACCTATCTCTTCCTGAAACACTTAAATTAGCACTTTCGAAGTTTGCTTTGTAGAATTCAAGAGTTATATTTATATTAAGTTTGTAATCTTGCGTACCAGTGTAGATTTATTCTTTGCTACAGACTCAAAGCACTTTTGTATGTCGCTTTGGATAAGGGCATCTGCTAAATAAAGCAAATGTAAATGTAAATGTAAAATTAAAAGGAATTAAATAAATACTGTTGATCTCATCCTGCTCTACCAGTTCTCCATTTATGTAATCAGCCCCTTGATCACCTGCATAAAGTGTGACATATATTTAAAAAAGAAAACATATAAATAATAAAAAGGTGTGACTTTTTTACCTAGACATTGTGTGTGTTAATTTTACATGAAACATCTGAATCTGAATATCATATTTCTTTCCTTTACGTACAAGAAGATTATATAAGTGAATTTCTCAGTTTTTAGCTATTTCCCTCCAGCAAAATCAAATGAGCAAATGCTGGGAACAAAGGCCTCAGCATTATTTGCATTTCTTAAATAACTCTTTTTCTGACTAATGACTTGTCATTAAGACAATTAAAAGCTTGATATCTTGCCATTTTAAGGTTGGCCCACTTATTTTTCCCAAGGGAATACGTTTTCAATATAGGACTGTTGCTTAAAAAACATGAATAATTCTATAATTTTGTCTTAATATCATAATATTTTACCATCAGTCTCACATTTAATTATTGAAGTAGTGTGATGTCATTTGAAAACAAATAAAGGCATATGAATCAATATGAATAGACTCAGCACTTTTGAAATGTGAACGGTGTGTGTCCTACTTATCATCCTACTGTACAAGGCTGACTGTAGTGATATATATACGGATGACAGCTAGCTTCTACTTCACTGCTAAACGGCAGCAAGAAGGCCACTTAATTTTTATAAAGATATTACAGGTCTTCCCTTGTCTAGCGAGCACGATGTCAGGCCAGAATAAGGTGTTAAACACATTGGGATTCTTGCTGATACAGTCACCTGCTCATCATCTTTACTAAAAAGATCATTTGAATTATGAAAAGCATCAGAGTGAAGGGATATTACATGCTTCAGAGAACACAAGATTTTCAGCTGGCACACTCCCAGTAATCAAAAACAATGAAAAAATCTGAATATACAGTATACAATACCTTCATTCCACAAAGGTGACTGTCTGCCTTACACTTGACTGCAAAGGCATAAAAACATTTGAGTGAAGGAAGCACATATGTGGAAAATTCAGGCTGCTTGCATGTACCCTTAAAAAAACACGTCTTGAATGATACAGCAATATTTGATATTTTAGATATCGTTATTTGTTTTATTTGAAAGACATATCTTCACATTCATTCAGCTATCCAATCACCAAATCTTGTGTCAGCAGTGCAAAAAAGAATTAGATACAGGTCAAGAGCTTCATATCAAAGATAATAATTAAAAAACGTCTATTTTTTTCATCGTGACATGTCAAAAGGATGGTCTGAGATTTCAGAAACTACTAAACTCCTGGGAATTTTTGCAGTGTTTACACAGAATGGTGCAAAAAACCAAAAACATTGAGTAAGTGACAGTTTCCTGGATGTTGAGGTGGGTGTGCCTCAACAGCAGAAGGCCACACTGGATTCCACTTCTGTCAGCCAAGAAAACTAAAGTATATGTGTTTACTGGGCTCATCAAAACGAAATGAATAAGAATATAAGAATAAAAGACCTAAAGAATTGTATTCATATTATTGTAATACAACACATTTTGCAGCATTGTGTAAAAATAAAGCAACATTTTTTAATTAAAAAGAGTTCAAACAAATTGAAAATATGACACCTACTATATCAAAACAGGTGTCCATTTCAAGTGTATAGTTACCTAAAACAAATTAGATCATGAGAAGGTTTTTTTTGGGGTGGGGTTGGTGTAGCAATGCTTGAGAGGATGTACTGTGGTATGCAATGTTGAACAATAGTGAAGAAAATGTAATAAGTTACTGTACCTATATAACTTTTTCGCATATCTTTACTTTACTGAAGTATTTCCATTTGGGGAGACTTTTACTTTAACATCACTACAACTCACTCAACTACATGTTGCTAAATTAGTCACACAAGCACAAGATAATTTTAAAAGATATCAATCAGTGTTTGACTCATTCATATAATTATATTAATTCTAAAAGTAACATTAGAATCTTTTCACATAAACTGAATTGATTAACGAATAGTCTTGTGACAAAAGAGAAAATAGAACATTATAGCCATAATAAATCATAACCCAGCCAATAGGGTTGCACAAGCCAGTGCGCTCTTAGTGCTTGTCCCAAACCCGGATAAATGGGGAGGGTTGCATTAGGAAGGGCATCCAGCGTAAAACATGTGGCAAATCAAATATGTGGATCACGAATCAGAATTTCATACCGGATCGGTCGAGGCCCGGATTACCAACGACCGCCACAGGTATCGTTAGCCAACAGGGTACCAGTGAAAATTGGGCTACTGTTGGCCGAAAGAGGGGAAGGAGAAGAGGAAGATGTCTACAAAGACAGCAGGGAAAGGAGAAGTGGAGGAGAGTGGAGGTTTGGGTGGGCACTTTAAATGTTGGTACTATGACTGGTAAAGGGAAAGAGTTAGCTGATATGATGGAGAGGAGAAAGGTAGATATGTTGTGTGTTCAGGAGACCAAGTGGAAAGGGAGAAAGGCCAGGAACATTGGAGGTGGGTTTAAACTGTTCTTTCATGGTGTGGATGGAAAGAGAAATGGTGCAGGGGTGATTCTGAAGGAAGAGTACAGTAAGAGTGTAGTGGAGGTGAAGAGAGTTTCTAATGAATAACCTGAAGCTTAAAGTTGAGAGGGTGATGATAAATGTCATCAGTGCCTATGCTCCACAAGTGGGTTGTGAGATGGAGGAGAAGGAAAAATTCGGAAATGAGTTAGATGAAGTGATAGATGGTGTACCTAGGAATGACAGATTGGTGATTGGGGCAGATTTAAATGGGCATGTAGGTGAAGGGAACAGAGGGGATAAGGAGGTGATGGGTAGGTATGGCCTTAAGTAGAGGAATGTGGAAGTGTATATGGTGGTAGATTTTGCTAAAAAGATATAAATGGCAGTGGTGAACACTTATTTTAAGAAGAGGGACCATAGGGTGACGTATAAGAGTGGAGGAAGGTGCACACAGGTGGACTATGTTCTATGTAGGAGATGCAACCTGAAGGAGATTGAAGACTGTAAGGTGTTGGCAGGGGACAGTGTAGCTAGACAGCATCGGATAGTGGTCTGTAGGATGGTTTTGAAGGTGAAGACGAGTAGCAGAGTGAAGACTGAAAGAAGAATAAGATGGTGGAAACTGAAGGAGGAAGACTATAGTGTGAGATTCAGGGAAGAGGTCAGACAGGGGCTCGGTGGTGGTGAAGAGGTGCTGGATGATTAGGCAACTACTGCAGAAGTGATAAATGAAACATCTAGAAAGGTACTTGGTGTGACATCTGGAAATAGAAAGGAAGACAAAGAGATGTGGTGGTGGAATGAGGAAGTGCAGGAGAGCATAAGGAAAAAGAGGTTGGCAAAACAGAAGTGGGATCGACAGAGTGATGTGAAAAGTAGGCAGGAGTACAAGGAGATGCAGCAGCAGGTAAAGAGGAATGTGGCAAAAGCCAAGGAAAAGTCATATGAGAAGCTGTATGAGAAGTTGGACACTAAGGAGGGAAAAAAGGATTTGTACCGCTTGGCCAGGCAGAAGGACCGAGCTGGGAAGGATGTGCTGCAAGTTAGAGCAATAAAGGATGGAGATGGAAATGTGTTGACTAGTGAGGAGAGTGTGTTGAGAAGATGGAGGAAGTATTTTGATCAGCTGATGAACAAGGAATATAAAAGAGAGAGAAGGTTGGATGATGTGGAGATGGTGAAGCAGGAAGTGGTTAGGATTAGTAAGGAGGAAGTGAGAGCAGCGATTAAGAGGATGAAGAGTGGAAAGTCGGTTGGACCAGATGACATACCGGTAGAAGCATGTAGATGTTTAGGAGTGATGGCAGTGGAGTTTTTAACAAGATTGTTTAACAGGATTTTGGAAGGTGAGAGGATGCCTGAGGAATGGAGAAGGAGTGTGCTGGTACCGAATAAGAGGAATTAAGTTGATCAGTCACACCATGAAGGTATGGGAAAGAGTAGTGGAATCCAGGCTGAGAGAAAAGGTGACCATCTGTGAGCAACGGTATGGTTTTATGCCGAGGAAGAGGACCACAGATGCATTATTTGCTTTGAGAATGTTGATGAAGAAGTAGAAGGTCAGAAGGAGTTGCATTGTGTGTTTGTGGATTAAAAAAAGCATATGACAGGGTGCAGAGAGAGGAATTGTGGTACTGTATGAGAAAGTCAGGTGTGTCAGAGAAGTATGTGAGGGTGGTGCAGGACATGTATGAGGACAGTGTGACAGCAGTGAAGTGTGCAGTAGGAACGAAAGACTGGTTCAAGGTGGAGGTTGGACTGCATCACGGCTCGGGTCTGAGCCCTTTCCTGTTTGCAGTGGTGATGGACAGGTTGACGGACAAGGTCAGACAGGAGTCTCCGTGAACTATGATGTTTGCGGATGATATTGTTATTTATGGTGAGAGTAGGGAGCAGGTTGAGAAGAGCCTGGAGAGGTGGAGGTATGTGCTGGAGGAGAATGAAGGAGAATAAAAGTCAGTAGGAATAAGACAGAGTACATGTGTGTGAATGAGAGGGAGGGCAGTGGAGGGGTGCGGTTGCAGGGAGAAGAGGTGGAGAAGGTGGATGACTTCAGGTACCTGGGGTCAACAGTGCAAAGTAATTGAGAGTGTGTTAGAGAAGTGAAGAAAAGAGTGCAGGCAGGGTGGAGTGGGTGGAGAAGAGTGATAGCAGGAGAGATTTGTGAGAGAAAAGTATCTGCAAGAGTGAAAGGGAAAGTTTATAGGACTGTGGTGAGACCTGCGATGTTGTATGTTTTAGAGGCAGTGGCATTGAGTAAAAGACAGGAGGTGGAGCTGGAGGTAGCAGAGTTGAAGATATTAAGGTTTTCGTTGGGAGTGACGAGGATGGACAGGATTAGAAATTAGTTTATTAGAGGGACAGCGCATGTAGGACGTTTTGGAGACAAGGTGAGGGAGGCGAGATTAAGATGGTTTGTGATATAGTGGACATGTGCAGAGGAGGGACATGAGTTATATCGGTAGGAGAATGCTGAGGATGGAGCTACCAGGAAGGAGAAAAAGAGGAAGGCCAAGGAGGAGGTTCATGGATGTGGTGAAGGAAGACATGCAGGTAGTTGGTGTGACAGCGGCAGATGTAGAGGACACGGGGGTATGGAGACGGATGATCCGCAATGGTTCGACTTACGATTTATCAAGCCTCGGAATCTCCAAAAATAAACTTTTAATTCTCTTTTGAAATCTTATAGTTTGTCTACTTTGTGGATTTGTAGACTTTGTACATTAAACTGTAAATCTATTTGTTAATTAAAGAGACCTGTTCAAAAGATTGCTTTATTGATTTGTCTTTTTTGGAAGACTTGTTTGGCCTACCTTTAATATAAGTTAAATGGTGTTGAAGTATGGAAAAGAAGCCATTTTGGTTCATTAGGCTTATTGACTGCTTGCACAAGTCAGAAGTGGTAGTTCAGTAGATAAGGTGTTGGTTTATTGATTAGTAAGTGCCCGCAATTCTGTGGCTTCAAACCCTGCCATCACCAAGGTAAAAATTTTATTTTTATTTTGAAATCTAATAGTTTGTCTACTTTGTGACATTAAACTGAAATCTATCTGTTAATTAGAAAGACCTGTTCAAAAGATTGCTTTATTTATTTGTCTTTTTTGAAAGACTTGTTTGGCCTACTTTTAATGAGTTACATGGTGCTGAAGTATGGAAAAGAAGCCATGTTGGTTCATTAGGCTTATTGACTGCTTGACAAGACAGAAGTAGTAGCTCAGTGGGAAAAGCGTTGGTTTATTGATTAGTAAGTGCCCACAATTCTTTTGGGTTCAAACAATGGCATTGCCAAGGTAAATTTTTTCTTTTTCTTTTGAAATCTAATAGTTTGTCTACTTTGTGACGTTAACCTGTAAATCTATTTGTTAATTAAAGAGACCTGTTCAAAAGATTGCTTTTTTTTATTAGTCTTTTTTGAAAGACTTGTTTGGCCTACTTTTAATATGAGTTACATGGTGTTGAAGTATGGCAAAGAAGCCCTGTAGGTTCATTAGGCTTATTGACTGCTTGCTCAGGTCAGAAGTAGTAGCTCAGTGGGTAAGGTATTGGTTTACTAATTAGTAGACCCCCACAAGGTTGTGGGTTCAAACCCTAGCTTTGCCAAGGTACATCTTTCTTTTTCTTTTGAAATCTAATAGTTTGTCTACTTTGTGACATTAAACTTTAAATCTATTTGTTAATTGAAGAGACCTGTTTAAAAGATTGCTTTTTTTATTAGTCTTTTTTGAAAGACTTGTTTGGCCTAAATTTAATATGAGTTACATGGTTTTGAAGTATGGAAAAGAAGCGATGTTGGTTCATTAGGCTTATTGACTGCTTGCACGAGACAAACTTGGTAACACAGTGGGTAAGCTATTGGTTGACTGGTTAACACCTCCCCACAATGTTGTGGGTTCAAACCCCAGCATCGCCACGGTGAAATTTTTATTTTTATTTTGAAATCAAATAGTTTGTCTACTCTGTGACATTAACTGTAAATCTATTTGTTATTTGAAGAGACCTGTTCAAAAGATTGCTTTTTATTAGTCTTTTTTGAAAGACTTGTTTGGCCTACTTTTAATATGAGTTACTTGGTGTTGTAGTATGGAAAAGAAGCCATGTTGGTTCATTAGGCTTATTGACTGCTTTTTCAATTCAGAAGTGTTAGCTCAGTGGGTAAGTTATTGGTTTACTGATTAGCAGGTCTGCCCAAGGTTATGGGTTCAAACCCCAGCTTTGCTAAGATAATTTTTTATTTCTCTTTTGAAATCTAATAGGTTGTCTACTCTGTGACATTAAACTGTAAATCTATTTGTTAATTGAAGGGACCTGTTCAAAAGATTGCTTTTTTTATTAGTCTTTTCTGAAAGACTTGTTTGGCCTACTTTTAATATGAGTTACATGGTGCTAAAGTATGGAAAAGAAACCATGTTGGTTCATTAGGCTTATTGACTGCTTACCCACAAAAGAAGCAGTAGCTCAGTGGGTAAGGTATCGGTTTACTGATTAACACCTCCCCACAATGTTGTGGGTTCAAACCTTGGCTCTGCCAAGAGATATTTTTATTTCTCTTCCAAAATCTAATAGTTTGTCTACTTTGTGACATTAAACTGTAAATATATTTGTTAATAAGCGTGACCTGTTCAAAAGATTGCTTTATTTATTTGTATTTTTTTGAAAGACTTGTTTGGCCTACTTTTAATATGAGTTACATGGTGTTGAAGTATGGAAAATACGCCATTGTGGTTCATTAGGTTTATTGACTGCTTGCTCAAGCCAGAAGTAGTAGCTCAGTGGGTAAGATATTGGTTTACTGATTAGCAGCTTGCCACAATGTGTGGGTTCAAACCCTGGCATTGCCAAGGTAAAATTTCTCTTTCTCTTTTGAAATGTAATAGTTTGTCTACTTTGTGACATTTAACTGTAAATCTATTTGTTAATTAAAGAGAACTGTTCAAAAGATTGCTTTATTTATTTGTCTTTTTTGAAAGACTTGTTTGGCCTACCTTTAATATGAGTTACATGGTGTTGTAGTATGGAAAAGAAGCTATTTTGGTTCATTACGCTTATTGACTGCTTGCTTAAGTCAGAAGTGGTTGCTTAGTGGGTAAGGTGTTGGTTTACTGATCGTTAAGGTCTCACAATGTTTTTGGGTTCAAACCCTGGCATTACCAAGGTAGATTTTTTATTTTTATTTTGAAATCTAATAGTTTGTCTACTTTGTAACATTAAACTGTAAATCTATTTGTTAATTGGACAGATCTGTTCAAAAGATTCCTTTTTATATTAATCTTTTTTGAAAGACTTGTTTGGCCTAACTTTAATATGAGTTACATGGTGTTGTAGTATGGAAAAGAAGCCATGTTGGTTCATTAGGCTTATTGACTGCTTGCGCAAGTCTTAAGTGGTAGCTCAGTGGGTGATGTATTGGTTTAGTGATTAGTAGATCCCCACAAGATTGTGGGTTCAAACCCTAACTTTGCCAAGGTAAATTTTTATTTCTCTTTTAAAATCTAAGTTTGTCTACTTTGTGACATTAAACTGTAAATCTATTTGTTAATTAAAGAGAACTGTTCAAAAGATTGCTTTATTTATTTGTTTTTTTTCAAAGCCTTGTTTGGCCTAAATTTAATATGAAGCCATGTTGGGTCATTAGGCTTATTGACTGCTGGAACTACTCAGAAGCGGTAGCTCAATGGGTAAGCTATTGGTTTACTAATCAACAGCTCCCTACAAGATTGTGGGTTCAAACCCTGGCTCTGCCAAGGTATATTTTTATTTCTCTTTCAAAATCTAATAGTTTGTCTACTTTGTGACATTAAACTGTAACTCTATTTGTTAATTAGCATGACCTGTTCAAAAGATTGCTTTATTTATTCGTCTTTATTGAAAGACTTGTTTGGCCTAACTTTAATATGAGTTACATGGTGTTGTAGTATGGAAAATAAGCCATGTTGGTTCATTAGGCTTATTGACTGCTTGCACAAGACAGAAGTGGTAGCTCAGTGGATAAGCTATTGGTTTAGTGATTAGCAGGTTCCCACAAGGTTGTGGGTTCAAACCCCTTCTTTGCCAAGGTAAATTTTTATTTCTCTTTTAAAATCTAAGTTTGTCTACTTTGTAACATTAAACTGTAAATCTGTTTGTTAATTAAAGATAACTGTTCAAAAGATTGTTCTATTTATTTGTCTTTTTTGAAAGTCTTGTTTGGCCT
This sequence comes from Silurus glanis, assembly GCA_014706435.1. NCBI lineage: Eukaryota > Metazoa > Chordata > Actinopteri > Siluriformes > Siluridae > Silurus > Silurus glanis. Next base: position 851,560 of record JAAIIK010000302.1, read on the forward strand.
ACTGTTAATATGAGTTACATGGTGTTGAAGTATGGCAAAGAGTTCATTAGGCTTATTGACTGCTTGCTCAAGTCAGAAGTGGTAGCTCAGTGGGTTAAGGTGTTTGTTTACTCATTAGCAAGTCCCCACAAGGTTGTGTGTTCAAGCTAAAATGTACGTTTCTCTTTTGAAATCTAATAGTTTGTCTACTTTGTGACATTAAACTGTAAATTTATTTGTTAATTACAGAGACCTGTTTAAAATATTGCTTTATTTATTTGTCTTTTGTGAAAGTCTTGTTTGGCCTACTTTTAATATGAGTTAAATGGTGTTGAAGTATGGAAAAGAAGCCATGTTGGTTCTTTAGCCTTATTGACTGCATGTACACGTCAGAAGTGTTAGCTCAGTGGGTTAAGATGTTGGTTTATTGATTAGCAGGGCCCCACTAGATTGTGGGTTCAAGTGTTACTAAGATAAGTTTTTTCTTTCTCTTTTGAAATCTAATAGTTTGTCTACTTTGTGACATTAAACTGTGAAACTATTTGTTAATAACAGAGACCTGTTCAAAATATTGCTTTATTTAGTTGTCTTTTGTGAAAGTCTTTTTTGGCCTACTTTTAATATGAGTTACATGGTGTTGAAGTATGGCAAACAAGCCATGTTGGTTCATTAGGCTTATTGACTGCTTGCACAATTCAGAAGTGGTAGCTCAGTGGGGTAAGGTGTTAGTTTACTGATTAGCAAGTCCCCACAAGGTTGTGGGATCAAGCCAATGTATCACCACAATAAATTTTACCTTTCTCTTTTGAAATCTAATAGTTTGTCTACTTTGTGACATTAAACTGTGAAACTATTTGTTAATTACAGAAACCTGCTCAAAATATTGCTTTATTTATTTGTAATTTTTTTTGAAAGTCTTGTTTGGCCTACTTTTAGTATGAGTTACATGGTGTTGAAGTATGGCAAAGAAGCCATGTTGGTTCATTAGCCTTATTGACTGCTTGCCCAAGTCAGAAGTGGTAGCTCAGTTGGTTAAGCTGTTGGTTTACCTGTTAGCAGCTCCCCACTAGGTTGTGTGTTCAAACCCCACTATTACTAAGATAAAATTTTTCTTTCTCTTTTGAAATCTAATAGTTTGTCTACTTTGTGACATTAAACTGTAAATGTATTTGTTAATTACAGAGACCTGTTCAAAATATTGCTTTATTTAGTTATCTTTTGTGAAAGTCTTGTCTTGGTGATGCTGAGACTTGAACCAACAACCTTGCGGGAACCTGCTGATCAGTAATCCAACACCTTACCCACTGAGCTATCAAATATGACATGTACATGCATGTACAATCAATAAGCCTAATGAACCAACATGGCTGCTTTTCCACACTTCAAAACCATGTAACTCATATTAAAAGTAGCCCAAACAAGTGTTTCAAAAAAGACAAATAAATAAAGCAGTCTTTTAAACAGGTCTCTTTAGTTAACAAATCGATTTACAGTTTAATGTCACAAAGTAGACATACTATTATATTTCAAAAGAGAAATAAAAATTTTACCTTGGCGATGCTGGGGCTTCAACCAACAACCTTGTGGGGATCTGCTAATTGGTAAACCAACACCTTACCTACTGAGCTATCTCTTCCCCCTTGTGAAAGCAGTCAATGGGCCTAATAAACCAACATGGCTTTTTTTCCTATATTTCAACATCATGTAACTCATATTAAAAGTAGGCCAAACAAGTCTTTTAAAAAAGACAAAGAAATAAAACAATATTTCAAACAAGTCTCTTTAATTAACAAATAGATTTACAGTTCAATGTCACAAAGTAGACAAACTATTAGATTTTAACAGAGAAATAAAAATTTGCTTGGCAAGTCCGGGTTTTGAACCCACAACCTTCTGGGGATCTGCTAAAGGTAAAACCACACCTTACCTTCTGAGCTATCGCTTAACCTTTGTGAAAGCAGTCAATGGGCCTCAAAAACTAACATGGCTTCTTTTCCTATATTTCAACATCATGTAACTCATATTAAAAGTAGGCCAAACAAGTCTTTTAAAAAAGACAAAGAAATAAA
>JAAIIK010000304.1:9877-29221 GCA_014706435.1 Silurus glanis
GGTGCAGGTTCTCCCACTTAAAAAGATGAGAGAGGCCTGTAATTTTCATCATAGGTACACTTCAACTATGAGAGACAAAATGAGAAAAAAAAATCCAGAAAATCACATTGTCTGATTTTTAAAGAATTTATTTGCAAATTATGGTGGAAAATAAATATTTGGTCACCTACAAAAAAAGCAAGATTTCGGGCTTCTTCTTCTTCTGCTTCTTTTGGCTTCTCCCATTAGGGGTCGCCACAGCGGATCATCTGTCTCCATACCCCCCTGTCCTCTACATCTGCCTCTTTCACAACAACTACCTGCATGTCTTCCTTCACCACATCCATAAACCTCCTCCTTGGTCTTCCTCTTTTCCTCCTTCCTGGTGTCTCCATCCTCAGCATTCTCCTACTGATATACCCCATGTCCCTCCTCTGCACATGTCCAAACCATCTCATTCTCACCTCCCTCACCTTGTCTCCAAAACATCCTACATGCACTGTTACTCTAATAAATTCATTTCTAATCCTGTCCATCGTCGTCACTCCCAGTGAACATCTCAACATCTTCAGCTCTGCTACCTCCAGCTCCACCTCCTGTCTTTTACTCAATACCACTGTCTCTAAACCATACAACATCTCAGGTCTCACCACAGTCCTATAAACTTTCCCTTTTACTCTCACAGATACTCTTCTATCACAAATCACTCCTGCTATCACTCTTCTCCACCCACTCCACCCTGCCTGCACTCTTTTCTTCACTTCTCTCACACACTCTCCATTACTTTGCACTGTTGACCCCAGGTACCTGAACTCCACCACCTTCTCCACCTCTTCACCACTCCACTGCCCCCTCCCTATCATTCACACACATGTAACACACACATATGAGTATAATTATAATTTAATACTTACAGTGAACAAAGACGTGATCTGCAGCCTGTGAAATCGCGCTTCTCCTGTTTTTTTTTCTCCTGTGAAATTGACAGCACTCTAATCCAATGGCATCGTAAATATACAGGAAATAATTGGCAGTGAACCAGACTGTCAGGACCTCCCGGGCACACTGCGCGCACTTCCGGTTTCGCGGCATGCACTTCCGTTTTCGCAGCGCGCAGTTCCGGTTCGGCGGTGAGCACTTCCGGGTCGGCGGCCATCTTGCCGTTTTTCCCACGCCTTGTGTGCATCCTGCATTTGGGTCCTCCCATCCAGTCATTCTCCACATACCTCTGCACCTGTGCTCCTGACAGAATAATCTGGCCAAAGATGGACCCAGCAGATGTTTGAAGCGTTGGGCTAGTTCCACTGTAGACCAACAATTCAGGGACCCTACCAAGACGGTGGACATTCTAAAGCTCAGCCCCCAGCAGAGAGATAAGTATTTCCGTGTGTTTCATGAACAATCCGTGGCAAACCAAATAATATTAAATAACCTCCTGATACGGCCGTCTCTCCGGCCCCTGAGCTCTGCAGGGAGGGCTGCCCAATCTCAGCCTTCCTGCCTGACTGGAAACGTCTCCCAGCTCTTCTGCCCTGCCAAGCATGCCCCCAAGCCGCTCCAGAGTCCCGCCGGGGTCGCCGCTCCGCTCCAGAGTCCCACCGGGGTCGCCGCTCCGCTCCAGTGTCTCGCCGGGGTCGCCGCTCCGCTCCAGAGTCCCGCCGGGGTCGCCGCAATCTTGCCTGACTACGTCGCTCCACCCCCGGGTTTTGCTAATGGCGTCGCTCCGCCTCAGACCTCCGCAGAGGGCGTCGCTCCGCCTCAGACCTCCGCAGAGGGCGTCGCTCCGCTTCAGACCTCCGCAGAGGGCGTCGATCCGCCTCATCACATCGGCCAGAAAGTGCTTGGGGCAGCCACCTGGAGGCTCGCTCCACGCTTCGTTCAGCCTTTCCTGACCTCCAAGGCGTCTTCACTTGCCTCGTACCACAGGATTATTGTGCCTTTCCAGCATTTACCTCCACCAGACCCCCTCCATCCACCCAGGGCGGATTGCGAGGCCTTGCCTCTTTTGTCTGCCGCCTTTTGTTCTCGCGGCGTCGGTCAAAGCGAGGCCGTCTGGAGACGGTCGTGGAGGTGGGGGGTACTGTCAGGACCTTCGGCGGTGAGCACTTCCGGGTCGGCGGCCATCTTGCCGTTTTTCCCGCGCCTCCCGGTATATAAGGACTATCAAGACTTTAGCTCCTGGCCAGATTATCTTACCGGTTTCCTAGCCCCTGAGATTCTTCTTGCCACCCTGCCTGTTCCTGTTCCTGTCCCTGTCCCTGTCCCTGTCCCTGATCTCTGTACCCTGTTCTGCACTGCCTCTGCCCTGGTTTGAACTCTGGACTGTTATTGGTTTGTGATTCTGCTCTGCCCTTCTTTGTTCTGTTTACCAGTTTATGGATTTTTTGGACTGTTTTTTTGGATTTGTTTTTGTCTTCCCTGCATCGCCCTGTTTGCCTGTGTTTTCGACCCTGGTCTGTTTTTGGACTTTGTTTTTGCCTTTGCCCTCTGCTATACTTTATATATTAAATTCAGTTTTTCCATAACCTTGTGTGCATCCTGCATTTGGGTCCTCCCATCCAGTCATTCTGCACCTACCTCTGCACCTGTGCTCCTGACACCAGACAGTGTGTAGTGTGTGTGTTTTACTTTAATTCATCTGGTGTTCAACTCTTTTGTGTCGTTACGTTGTGTGTGTTTATGTGCTGAACATGTAAAACAGCCTGTACTGACACAGTGAAATTTTGTTCTTTGCATATCCCAGCTTGCTCAGAAGCTGGGGTCAGAGCGCAGGGTCAGCCATGATACAGCGCCCCTGGAGCACGGATGGTTAAGGGCCTTGCTCAGGGGCCCAAGAGTGGCAGCTTAGCAATACCGGGGCTTGAACTCCCGACCGTCCGATCAGCTCCATAAAATCTTTGAGAATATCTCAGAGGCTGCCTGCTTCCTGCTATCCATCTTTCAAGGCCATTGATCACTTGATTGGTACATGGTGGAATATCTCCAGGGCCTCTTTCCAGAGTTAAAGAACAAACTACCTGCCCACAAGTGACCCCCTACATTGACATCATGATCCCCTTGTCGTTTTGGATAGACTACAGAATTAAGGAGCATCAAATGGAGAAGGCTTTCTGGCTTCCTTAGGATCTACCCAACATTCCATGTCTCCCATCTCAAACCAGCCTAAGCATGTTTCTTGGTTTGCATCTGTTGTTACAAAAAAAATACTGCAGAAGGAGAATCACTGACCCTTTTATCATACTCATGATAGAGGGTTTTTTTTAGGTAATTCATTTCAGAGACAGAATTACGTTTTCAGAATAAAAATGCATGAACATCATTATAAACACATACCCAATAGCAAAGGAACATCACAAAACAATCCACCTAATTCTAGATAATCATCAGGCCCGTCTGTGTGTTCAGGTGAAAAAACTCACAAACTTCATTGCACCTGGAACTTTTCATGCTTTTGGATTAAAACTGATGATGCCTTTGTCTCGACACCAGTCTCGTGTCCATATGTGAACTGAAAGATGTATTCTTGAGGGTCTTTGAATTTAAGTAGAAATGGTATGATGTAGTGGTAGAACAGGATTTTTATCTCAATCCATTGTGTACTGGTTGCTAATGAATTTTGTTTTCAGTAGTCTCTGAGTTAAGGTTGGATGATGTTGCTCGATTGGTACCACAAGTATACCTCAAGGCTCTTCTCTGTTCTGTCACCGAGGTGGTGGAATGAACTTCCCCTAGAGTCCCTCTCTCTTTAGTCATCTTCAAGCAAAGGAGTGGAGATCATTTTCTTCCTGAAACACTTAAACTAAAAATTAAAAGTTTTCTTTCTACAAAAAAAAACCTCTAAACAGAGTTGTAGGCTGATTTACTTTAAGTTTGGAATCCATTGTAGATTTATTCATTGATAGAGACTCAAAGCACTTTTGTACATCGCTCTGGACACAGGTGTCTGCTAAATGCTCTAAATGTAAATGATATAAAGAAGATCTTTAGAAATTCCTGATTTACTTATCAGACTATATATAAAAACACTAAAAATGCTAACGTTTTTTTTTTTTTTGTTTTACCAATTTTTTTATGCTAGTTCTTAATTAGAAAAGAAACTTTGATTCTTGGCTTTTGTAACCCGAACCGATCAAATAGTTCACACTGTCTTTAGATCCATAACATTAAACAGTCATCCAGAGTGGCATAGAGTCTGATTTGTTATGTTGCTGTGGTCAGTGCATAATGTGGACAGTACATTGGTTGGTCAAAGAGGAAGCAGAATTGGCTTTAGGCATGTGTGGAAGTGAAGGTGTGGTAGAGCACCAGTTTCTGAATGGAGATCAGAGCTTGAAGAAGTTAGTGGTAACGATTTCACACTTTTGCGTATTTGCATTAATAAATGCTTTCTGTTTCAGTGAGGACCAGAGAAAATAATAAACAACAAACACACCTGTTTCTTATCTGCTCTTCATGCATCGTTATGAAGAAATCCCTGCTACTTTATTCACTCATCACCAGATTGTCCACCTATAATTAAGCATGCAGTGCAGAAGTGGCACACGCCATTGTGTTTAAACATAGGACCATTTTCAATCCATTATTCCTACAAACACAAACTTAAACATGTTTCTGTTGCAGTTCTCTTTTTGATGTATTAATGTGCGTGTGTGTTCAGTAGATGCTGGTGGTGTTGCTGCAGTAGTGAATCTCCTTCTTACACACCTGGCAGTTTAAAGTGTTTCATTTCCAGCTGTAAAATAACTCCACATGATGATCCTCTGTGTTTCTGCACTACATCTCACACTCACTGTAGTGTTCAGGTGTCTGATTACACCTGGAGCTGCTGAATCACGTTACAACAGAACAACAAATCACAGTAGAGAGGGGGAGGAGAAACATATGTAAACTATGCAAATTTAACAAGCAGCACACACACACACACACACACACACACACACACACACATTATACATTACACATATACATTATGATGAAACTGGAACAATGTAATGAGTGTAGATAAAAGAAACTTAAAATTAAGTATCTCTTCAGGCTGGTATCGATCTGATCTTATTGTTACTTTCAATACTAGGATTGATCTTCATACATCCAATACACATTCTCCACCAATTCCAACACTCCACCTGTAAAAGAGAAAGTAAAAGCTACCTGCCACCTGCTACCTGCATCTTGCTGATTCTTCTGAGAACTTTAAACGGAGGCTACCAACAGAACCTTATCAACTTTTTATTTTATTTAAATTTAAATTATACTGAAGATATTTTCTTCTCTCTCCAAGGTAAGTCTCAGGTTTTAGTTCTTATCTTTTTATAAATGTTAATCTTTATGTTGGGACTAACAAGACACCGCTTCTGCTGAGGTAGAAAAAAATAACAAAAAATCAGTGTGTTCATTACAATGGTGTAAAGTGGTGATAGAGAAAGATTTTTTAGCTCATATATATTGCTAACTGGGTGCTAATGGCTAATGTTCTCAGCAGGTCTGAGTTGTGTAAAGAAGTCATGTGATCTCCAGGAATTCCAGATTTTCTTATTCAATACCAAATAAACACCAAAACGGGGTGAACGTTAGCTGTAGCAGTGCAGAGAGAAAAGATATTTTCATGTTAATATTAAACTCTACACTGGGTTTAGGGCAGTTTGGGGTCCCATGTAAATTCACTATGTTAATATTTTAACCTTTAAATATTAAACTTTTACAGTCTCTCTAAAATCTCTCTGTACAGAGATGTGTGCTAATAGCTGCTGATTTTTTTTATTTGTTGGTTAATGATGTCCACCCATGACATGATAAAAAAAAAAAGTATTTCTTCATCCTTGTCAGCCGATGGCGCATGCGCTTCCGGTAATCTAACTTCTTGGACATTTGTTTGTTATTTTTCTGTCTGCTTCCGGTCTCTTCTGCCCTGCACCTGGTTTGTTGTTTAGTTTTTGCCTTTTCCTGCTCTCTGTCTTTTGGTGCTCCTTTTTATGGAAGGTTCATGGGTTTTCAGACAGTTTGTATTATTACTTAGTTTTTTCTAATTAAAGACTGCTTTTTGAATTTCATCGTGCATCCTGCATTTGGTTCCTTCCTCTCACGCCTCCTGACAGAACAATCTGGCCAAATATGGAACCCGCGGACGCACAGGATTTAAGGGAAAGTGTAGACTCCCTGAAGCAGATCTGCCTCACCCATGATCAGCAGCTACGTGAGATTGGTTCGGCACTTCAAGATTTCAGGCAGCGCGAAGGTCAAAGCCCTAGTACTTCGGCTGTAGCCACACCTCTAGTGTCAAGTCAAGTTTATATCTATAGCGCTTTTCACAACAGACATTGTCTCAAAGTAGATTTACAGAAATCAAACAGTCAAGGTGAACGGTGTGCATTTATCCCTGATGAGCAAGCCATGGCGACTGTGGCAAGGAAAAGCTCCCTTAGATGTTATGAGGAAGAAACCTTGAGGGGAACCAGGCTCAAAAGGGGAACCATCCTCATTTGGGTGACATCAAGAGTTTGATCATAAATCTTTCAACAATACAGAACACTGGAGAGTGAGAACTAACATGAGTACTGGAGTATAAGATTATAAGTAAATGTTCTTTCTACAGTCTTTGGTATAAAAGTAGGAGCTACTGAGCTCAACATTTGTGATCATCACAGATCCAGCATCAGCTTCTCCATGCCAGAGCCTTTAAACACTCCAGGAGGTCCAATGTCAAAACTCCACACATGTAGTGGGATCCAATTGGCACTGGTACGTCTCTAGATGGTTCAGGATGTTTGCGAGTTCGGCATCTACTTCTTTAAAGTCCATAATTTTCACGAGGTGGGACGTGACTGGAGCTGGCCAAACCTCAGGAAGCCTCGGGATGGGTAGAGAAAGAGAAGCAGTGGAGAGGAATTAGCGTAGCTGCTGTTCATGATATTAATAGCACAAGTTGATAATGTGCATGTGATCAGATGTTCTGGAGCACAAGGTTATGATGTGAGACGTGTTATGTGTAGGCTTTGCTAAAAAGATATGTTTTTAATCTGCACTTAAACTGGGAGAGTGTGTCTGAGCCCCGAACACTGTCAGGAAGACTATTCCAAAGTTTGGGAGCTAAATGTGAAAATGCTTTACCGCCTTTAGTGGACTTTGCTATTCTAGGAACTAGTAGAAGCCCAGAGTTTTGAGATCTCAGGGAGCGTGACGGATTGTAGCGTGTTAAAAGACTGGAGAGATACATGGGAGCCAAACCATTTAGTGTTTTATAAGTGAGTAGCAGTAGTTTGTAGTCTATTAGAAACTTAACAGGAAGCCAATGTAGGGACGATAAGATTGGGGTTATGTGATCATATTTTCTTGACCTAGTAAGAACTCTTGCTGCCGCATTCTGAACTAACTGAAGCTTGTTTATTAATGATGCAGGACATCCACCTAGTAATGCATTACAGTAGTCTATTCTGGAGGTCATGAACGCATGGACGAGCTTCTCTGCATCGGATATAGATAACATATTTCTTAGCTTAGAAATATTTCTAAGGTGAAAGAAGGCTGTTTTTGTAACTTGGTTGATATGATTTTTAAAAGATAAGTTGCTCTAAAATAACTCCCACGTCTTTTACTGTTGAACTAGTGGTTACAGAACATCCGTCTAAATGCAGGTTGAGATGCTGGAGCTTCTGTATACTAGTTTTTGGGCCGATGAGCAAAATCTCTGTATTATCAGAATTTAAAAGTAGAAAGTTATGGGTCATCCAGTCTCTTATTTCCTTAACACACTCAGTTATCCGAGTTAATTGAGCGTATCGCCTGGTTTAGATGAGATATATAGTTGGGTATCATCAACATAAAAATGGAAGCTAATTCCATGCCTTCTAATAATATTTCCTAAGGGAAGCATGTATATTGTGAAGAGCAGGGGTCCTAGAACTGAACCTTGTGGCACGCCATAGTTCACTAGCATTAGCCTGGATAGCTCTCCATTTAAATCTACGAAATGGTAACGATTGGAAAGGTAGGATTTAAACCAGCTTAATGCCTGTCCCTGAATGCTGATGTAATTCTGTAAGCGATCTAGGAGAAGATGATGATCTATAGTGTCGAACACAGCACTAAGATCTAGTAAAACTAAAAGCGAGATGAAGCCTTGGTCTAAAGCTAAAAACAGGTCATTAGTGATTTTAACTAGAGCAGTTTCTGTGCTATGATGGGGCCTGAAACCTGACTGAAACTCTTCAAAGATATTGTTCTCTTGCAAGTGGGAACATAACTGGGCAGCGACAATCTTTTCTAAAATCTTAGACATAAATGGGAGATTTGAAATGGGTCTGAAATTTGATAGCGTGTTTGGATCCAGATTAGGTTTTTTAATGAGAGGCTTAATAACTGCTAACTTGAGGGATTTAGGGACGTGACCTAAAGATAGTGAGGAGTTAATAATATTCAGAAGAGGCTCACCAGCTGTATATAACACTTCTTTCAATAGATGTGTTGGAATGGGATCTAACTGACATGTTGATTTAGCTTTGATAATAACATCATACAGCTCTTCCTGTCCTATACATGTAAAACAGTGTAGTTGTGGAGTTGAAGGTGACACTGTGTCAGGAGATGGTCTCAGAGGTTGAACTGCCACAATTGTTTTTCTAATGTTATCTATTTTTTCATTGAAGAAATTCATAAAGTCCTCACTACTAAACTGTGATGGAACACATTTTCAGATCCCTGATTTGTAGTTAGTTTAGCTACTGTACTGAAAAGGAACCTGGGATTGTTTTTGTTATTTTCTATGAGTTTGCTCAGGTGTTCAGCTCTAGCAGCTTTTAGCGCCTGTCTGTAGCTGAGCATACTGTCTTTATACGCAATTCTAAATACCTCCAATTTAGTTTTCCTCCATTTTCTCTCCAGATTACGTGCTGTTCTCTTGAGGGCATGCGTATGACTATTATACCAAGGTGCAGGTGCTTGTTCTCTAACCTTTTTTAACCGGATGGGGGCAACAGTGTCTAATGTGCTAGTGAGGATAAGGTCTATGTTGTTAGCCATTTCATCAAGATTATTAGCAGTTATGGGTTTAGTGAGAAATTGAGATAAATCAGGCAGGTTATTTATGAATCTGTCCTTAGTGGTTGGAACAATAGTCCTACCAGGTCGATAACGTGGTGAAACACGGCTTATCTGCTCTACCGGTAGTGTGTACAGTATAAGATAATGGTCTGTGATGTCATCACTCTGAGGTAAAATATCTATATCAGTGACGTCTGCTCCGTGGGATATTATTAAGTCTAGTGTGTGGTTAAAACGGTGAGTTGGTCCGGTGACGTTTTGTTTAACCCCAAAAGAGTTTAATAAGTCGACAAATGATAATCCTAGAGCATCGATTACATCATCTACATGAATATTAAAATCTCCTACAAGCAGCACTTTATCAAAATTGATCAAGAGGTCTGAAAGGAAATAAGCAAACTCTTGAAGAAAATCAGCGTAGGGCCCTGGGGGTCTGTACACGGTGACCAGAGCGAGTTTTCTATGCATGTCTGAAAGTACAATTTTAAGAACGAGCACTTCAAATGATTTAAAACTGAATCCTAATCTCTGACTAACATTAAGAGAGGCACTATAAATGGTTCCTACACCACCCCCACGACCAGTCTGACGGGGCTCAAGCTTATAATCATATCCTGACGGTGTAGACTCGTTTAGACCCATATAATCACCTGGTTTAATCCAGGTCTCAGTGAGACAGAGCGCATCGAGATTATTATCTGTGATCATCTCATTTACAATCAGTGCTTTGGGTGCAAGTGATCTAATGTTTAAAAGACCAAACTTTAGAACTTTGTTGTGTTTGTTTATCTGGCATTTTTCAGTTTTAACTGCAATAAGATTATTTCTGGATCTTGTGTATTTAATTCTTGGTTTTACTACACGAGGAATAGATACGGTTTCTATAAACTGGACTGTGTGTGTACTTGTAACTATTTGGTCTGTTGTATGCGTGTTCTCATAGTTGAAGATTTCCTGATGTCTTACCAGTCAGATGGTGTGAAGTATCATAGAGATGTTATCTGATAGCACTGCTGCTCCAACTCTGCTGGGATGCAGGCCATCAGGGCGGAAGAACCTCGGACGCTCCCAGAAACAGTTCCAGTTATTAACAAAGAGAAGTTTGTGCTCTCGACACCATGACTGTAACCATTCATTTAGTGCTAAAAGTCTACTAAACTTCTCAGCCTCTCGCTGGTAAGTGGGAAGAGGTCCTGACACTATGATCCTCATTGTGGGTGATGTGCTGCGTACCGTCTCCACCAGGATCCTGAAATCCCTCTTTAAGATCTCCGTTTGCCTCAGCTTGGTGTCGTTCGCTCCGACATCGAGAACACGAGCACCAGGAAAACAGCGAGTGTGCACCTTTCCAGCGCCACATTCCGCTCTCGCAGCTGGGCTTTGCATGCTTTGCTGCTTTGCATGCAGCTCGCGAATTTGTTTCTCCAAAGCCTCCATCTCCAACTCCACCATTTGCAACTCAAAAGAGTCCTCACCTGTGCTCAAAGGCAGACACACAGCCGGCATAGTGCTTATAATCACGAACAGAGTTAAGATACAGAGATATGAGTGAGATGCAATGAATATAGACAACACTAGTGATAGTCGAGTTAACTAATTACAGGCACAAGTCAGGAAGACAAAAACAATTTAGGATTATTAAAAGAGAAAAAATGGATAGATAGATAGTAACGTTTGTTTGAAAACGCCGAGAGAAATACAAACAGGGAACTCGCAGCAAACAAGTCAAACACAGGAAACTTAATATAATGTGTTTAACAGAAACGTGGATTAAACGGAATGAATATTTAGCATTAAATGAAGCGAGTCCTCCTGGGTATAGTTACATACACCAACCCCGTCTAAATGGCAGAGGAGGTGGAGTCGCAGCTATTTATAATAATAATCTAAACGTCACACAAAAGACTAAACACAAATGTAAAACATTTGAAGTTCTTTACACCAGCATAAAATATTCAGTGTCCGAAAGCAGGTCCAGTCAGTCAATTTCACTAATTATTATTTATAGACCCCCAGGGGCCCTACTCTGATTTTCTCATAGAATTTGCATATTTCATCACAAATTTAGCTACTTCTTTAGGCAAAGCATTAATTATTGGTGACTTTAACATTCATTTTGATAATCAGGAAGACTCCTTAAGAGCAGCTGTTGTGTCCATTCTAGATTCAGTTGGGATTAATCAGAATGTTATAGGACCCACTCATAGTGGTGACACACTCTCGATTTGTTGTTAACATTTGGATTAAAAATAAAAAACTTAGTCATAATTCCACAGTCTGAAGCTATTTCAGACCATTATCTCATCTCTTTTAAAATCTGCCTCAGTCATTGCATTACTACCTCACCACGTTATCGTGTTAAGCGTACTTTCACGTCAGCTACAGCAGCGCTTTTTATCAATAATCTTCCAGAAATTACGATATTAGATAGATCTCCGTCTGACCCCGCAGAGCTCGACTGGGCCACTGAATACCTAAAATCAACATTACGTTATACTCTAGATCAGGGGTGGCCAACCAGTCAGAGACCGAGAGCCACATTTTTTACTGTGTTACCGCAAAGAGCCACATCATACACAAGGGCACACATGAACATCACCCATCCCTTCCTCTTACACACACACACACACACACACACACACACACACCTCTGCTCAGCCAGATTTATTGTAAATGTCACACACCAACATAATGACAGAAATGGACTCCTACAGTTCTAAGACCACAGGACAGTCATTTTCAACAATGAACATTGTGTGCACTGCCTCACACACACACAAACTCTTAGTTTAACCAAGTCCACAAACAAAAATATAATAATTTACAATAGCGTTTTTCTTTTACTATGCATGTTACTTAGTTGGACTTTTGGCATTCCTTGCCTTGAACAATCCCCTTCAAATCTGGCTCGTATTCCGTTGTTGCCACTCGAAGCAATTCTTTCACATGGGTGTCAGTCAGAACAGATCGATGCTTTGATTTCACGTGTTAAAGGTAGAAAACACAGACTTTGTTTGTGTTTTTTTTTTTTTTATGTGCGTGTTCACTTCGCTTCAGTTCAATACGGTATTTTCGTCAAATGCGCATGTGCGTGAGATGAATATACCGCAGGGGGGGGCAATTAATTTTTACAAGGGGCCACATGAGAAACCTGAATTGTGTCAGAGGGCCACACCAACGATAATATTTTAGGGATGCACCGAAATGAAAATTCAATTCAAAAGGCAATGAAATCCATAATTTTTTGTGTTATGCCTTTTGCCTTGGCACCATCACTGGAAAACTTTCCTGCCTTTTCAAAAACGTCCTCTACAGACGGAGTGCGCATGCTCGGATTGACTTTACTTTTCTGCGCCGCGTTCTTCTCATATTTAGAATGCCAATCGGGATGTTTGGATTTCAGGTGATAAATTAAACCCGACTTGGAGAAACTCTTTGCAGATACACCTCCTCTTGAAATTTCAGCATTGCATGTTTTGCAAATCGCTCTCTGCACACCGCAGACATGTTGCTCTTATCCAGATAACCGTGTGCTGGCTGTGCTTTTTTATTGCGTCATTACAATTGTGTTTCTGCCGTGTTGTTTCGGTGATTTAGGTATTTCGGCCGAAATACCTACGCGGGCCGTAGTTTGCCCATGTCTGATATACCGCAAATTTTCCCAGTAGGGGCTAAGCTCATTTAAGTCTTAAAAATACCGTATTGAACTCAAGCGGAGCGAACACACACATTAAAAAAAAAAAAACACAAACTTCGATATGAACGTAAGAGCCGCATGAAACCAGCCAAAGAGGCTCGCGAGCCGCTTTGGCCACCCCTGCTCTAGATGATGTGGCTCCCCTTAAGACCAAAATGATCAGGGAGAAAAAATTAGCACAGTGGTATAATGATCATACACGCACCTTAAAACAGACCACTCGAAAATTAGAACGTAAATGTCGTCAAACAAAATTAACAGTATTTCAAATAGCATGGAAGGAGAGCCTCCTAATTTATAGAAAATCTCTTAGTGCTGCTGATCAGCATATTTCTCCCCCCTCATAGAAAATAACAAGCATAATCCTAGATTTCTATTCAGCACAGTAGCAAAATGAACAGGGAATAAAAGCACTGCACTCACATGCACACCATCATTAGGTAGTAATAATTTCATGAACTTTTTTAATAATAAAATTTAAAACATCAGGCAAAAAATCCAGACGGTTAATATAAATCCAAATTATTTTACAAGTAACCCTGTAGACAGCAGTGTAATTATAACAGACAATCAATTACAAAGTTTTACTCCTATTCATGAGAATGACTTAATTTCATTAATTTCCTCATCAAAATCATCAACCTGCATTCTCGATCCCTCGCCTACAAGTTTCTTTAAACAGATAATTCCAGAAGTAATTGAACCTGTTTTAAAAATAATAAACTCTTCCATTAGCACTGGTTATGTACCAAAATCCTTCAAACTGGCAGTTATCCACCCCCTAATTAAGAAACCTGACCTTGACCCATGTCAGCTGTCCAACTACAGACCAATATCAAATCTCCCCTTTATATCCAAAATTTTAGAAAAGGTTGTAGCACAGCAGTTCTGCTCACACCTACTTATGAATAACATTTTTGAAATGTATCAGTCAGGATTTCGGCCTCATCATAGCACAGAGACGGCGCTAGTTAAGGTGGTAAATGACCTGTTATTGGCCTCTGATCAGGGTTTTGTCTCCTTACTTGTTTTGCTCGACCTCAGTGCAGCTTTTGACACCATTGATCACACTATACTATTTGCTAGACTTGAGAACGTTGTTGGAATAAAGGGAACAGCTCTCTCTTGGCTCAGGTCTTATTTGACTGATTGCTATCAGTTTGTTGATGTAAATGGTGAGTTCTCCAGACTCTATAAGGTAAAGTTTGGTGTTCCTCAAGGATCTGTCTTAGGCCCTCTGCTTTTTTCTTTATATATGCTGCCTCTTGGTGAAATTATTCATAAACATGGGATTCGCTTCCATTGCTATGCTGATGATACACAGCTGTTTTTTTCCCCAGCAAAGCCAGATGAGAGAGATCAGCTTAACAATGTTGAGAAGTGTGTAAAGGACATTAGACAGTGGATGCTTGATAACTTTCTTCTGCTCAACTCAGATAAGACGGAAGTACTTTTACTAGGACCACATGCAGCTAGAAGCAAACTTTCCGGTTACGTAGCATCTCTGGATGGTGTTTCTGTTTCAGCGTGTACGGCTGTCAAAGACCTTAGTGTTATTATTGACCCTAGTCTTTCCTTTGAGGCTCACGTGAATAATATTACCAGGATCTCCTTCTTTCACCTTAGAAATATTGCTAAAATTAGAAATATGATGTCGTTACAGGATGCAGAAAAACTAGTTCATGCTTTTGTTACTTCTAGATTAGACTACTGTAACGCTTTACTGTCTGGGTGTGCGAGTAAATGCATAAATAAGTTTCAGTTGGTTCAGAATGCAGCAGCAAGAGTCCTCACTAGATCTAGAAAATATGATCACATCACCCCTGTTTTTATCAGTCTACACTGGCTCCCAATCAAATCTCGCATTGATTATAAAATACTACTACTGACGTATAAAGCACTTAACGGTCTCGCACCGCAGTATCTGAGTGAACTTCTGTACCAGTATGATCCTCCACGCCTACTTAGATCAAAAGGTGCTGGCTATCTGTTGGTTCCTCAAATAATGAAGACTACAGCAGGGGGCAGATCTTTCTCTTATAAACCCCACAGTTATGGAACAGCCTTCCAACCAGTGTTCGGGACTCAGACACAGTCTCAGTGTTCAAGTTGAGGTTGAAAACATATTTATTCAGTCAAGCCTTTAATCAGTAGATTTTTTTCTTAGGTAAAGGCTCAGATCTGGAGGGAACATGGATATAGAGTGTTTGGTGAACTGGGATATTTGTATGCTGTCGTCCCCTCACATTCACACGTTCACTCAGGTTTGTTGATGGTGGTGTGGTGAGTCATCTCTTATCCCAGAGATCCCTCATGTCTGTATTACCTTCTGGTTCTCCCTTTTAGTTATGCTGCCATAGCGAGTCTTGCCGGAGTCCAAACTGTACAGTGACATTAACTTTCATACAACTTAATAATCCATATCCTTCTCTTCCTGTCACCCTCTTCTCTCTCTCTCTCTCTCTCTCTCGGTCGAGTTAAACTTGCTCCTGAGGCTCCAGTGACCATTGTTCCTGCCCCTTTCCCCTCCGTTGATCTTCCCACTTCGTCCAGGCCTGCCTCTGGATAGTGTTCTCTTCGACTAGAGGTCACTCTGTGCAGCTTGGGACGGGTTCTCATCAACGCCTTGGGTGGTTCCATGAAATTCCGGAGTAAGAACGGGAGCTTTGAGGATGGATTGGACTGTAGTTAATGTCAACAGTCTCCTACACTGACTCAGGAATACAGTTCGCTTCTGATCATGAACACTGTACCCCGCAACATTGTATATCTGCTTTAAATGGACATTCGGTGCAACCCAGATGAGGATGGGTTCCCTCTTGAGTCTGGTTCCTCTCAAGGTTTCTTCCTTATGCCATCTTGGGGAGTTTTTCCGTGCCACAGTTGCTCATCAGGGACAAACTTACTTACAAAGAACATATTTACTTTTAATCACCACATTATCTGTGTAAAGCTGCTTTGAGACAATGTTCATTGTTAAAAGCACTATACAAATAAAAATGAATTGAATTGAATTGAATTGTCCTTTTCCGCCTTGTCCGGCGAACTCTGAAAGATTTTCATGTCTGCCTCTCCCCGTCACGATGCGGCTCGCTTGCTGTTTTCTGCCACTCAAGGTAGGCGCTCGATGGCTGAATTCGCTGCTGAGTTTCGCACCGCCGCCATGGATAGCGGATGGAACCCCACTGCCCTCTATGACGCCTTCTATCGGGGTTTGGCCGCTGAGGTTAAAGATGAGTTAGCCACCCGGGAACTTACACCTGGCTTAGATGGCCTCATTGTCCTTGCAACACGAATAGACAGACGAATGCAGGCACGTTGTGTGGAGCACACCTCTTGGCGCTCCGAACGTCGCCCCTCTCCACCGCAATACCGCCGTTGAAAACACTCCAATGTGACACTACCGTTCACTACCGACACTACCCCACTTTCCACCCCATCCTATGGAAATCGGCCGCCGAGACCTATCCCCAAATGAAAAGGAGAGGCGTCACTCCAGAGGCTTGTGTCTCTACTGCGGGGAGGCTGGACACATGACGGTTTCCTGCCCAGTAAAAGACAGGGCTCGTCGCTTATGGGAAGGCTCTCACTGAGCCAAATCCTTCCGCCCCTCTCCAAACCACTCCTAGACATCTGCATCCTCTCTGGGGGGCAGGAGCACCAGCTTCCGGCTTTTGTGGATTCAAGAGCAGACTCAGAATTTCTGGATCATTATCTAGTTTAGCAGTTAATGATTGAGACCGAACCATTGCCAGCCATCCTTCAAGTTCAAGCTCTCAGTGGCCATCCCTTTTATCAAGCGACCTGTCGCACAAAGCCCCTCCGAGTCACTATTGCCGATCAACATCAGGAGTGGCTATCCTTTTTGGTTATTTTATCCCCTCATACCCCTGTCATGCTCCATTTCCCCTGGCTGCAGAAACACAACCACTGCATGGATTGGTCCATGGGTAAAGTCTTAGAGTTGGGAACATTCTGCCATTCCCACTTTTTAACTCAGCCATCGGCCTCTGGTTCTTTTGCGACCCTGGACCTCGACTCAATTCCCTCGGTTTATCACGACCTAGGTCAAGTATTTAGCAAAGCCAAAGCTTCCTCCTTACCTGCTCATCAGCCATATGACTACATCATCGACCTCCTACCCGGGTCCTCACCCCCCCGGGGACATCAATACCACCTGTCAGGCCCCGAGCAAAAAGCCATGACGCAGTACATTCAGGAATCGCTTGCCGCTGGCCTTATTCGCCCTTCCTCCTCCCCTGCCGGTGTGGGGTACTTTTTTGTAGAGTAGAAGGATGGGACTTTACACCCCTGCATCGATTATCGTGGTCTCAATAGCATCACCATCAAGAACCGCTATCCACTCCCCTTAATGGACACGGCTTTTGAACAGCTCCAAGGAGCTTCTATTTTGAGAAAACTGGGCCTTAGGAACGCTAACCATCTCATTCACATTCGGGAAGGGGATGAATGGAAGACAGCTTTCAACACCCCGTCGGGTCACTATGAGTATTTGGTCATGCCGTTTGGCCTCGCCAATGTGCCAGCGGTTTTCCAGGCTCTCATTAATGACGTGCTGCGAGATTTTTTGAGCCATCACGTTTTTGTATATCTGGACAACATCTTGCTGTTCTCGTGATCTCTGGATGAGCATGTCGGCCACATTCTTTTGGTACTCCAGCGTCTCCTCCAGATTTGGCCCGCGGGCCTGAGTTTGACACCCCTGAGATAAGGAGACCGCCGTGCTCCTTCCCTGCATGTTTTCTGTCTGCGCGATCTTCCTCGTAACATCCTCTTTGAGCGGGGCCGTCAATTCACGGCCAAATTTTGGAAGGAGTTCTTTCGCCTCCTAGGGGTCTCGATCAGCCTCTCCTCTGGGTTTCATCCACAAACCAATGGCCAGATTGAGAGGCTTAATCAGGAGCTAGAGACCGGACTCTGTGTCCTTTGTGCCCAAAATGCCTCCTCATGGTCCTCCAAGCTGTTGTGGGTTGAGTAAGCCCATAACTCGCTACCTGCCACCGCAACTGGATTATCTTTCAGACAGTTTATGGTTATCAACCCCCTCTATTTTCCACCCAGGAGGCTGAGGCTTCCGTCCCTTCTGCGTTGGCTTAGTTTCTACGCTTTCAACTCAGTTGGAGGAGGGCCCCACACCGTGCTTCTTAGATTTTCCCAGAGCTATGCTCGCTGGGCCAACCGGAGGCGCCGTCCTGCACCCCATTACCAGGTTGGTCGACGATTTCTAGGACCCTTCCCCATCTCCAAGGTCATTAACCCGGTTGCTGTGCTCCTTAAACTACCCAAGGACCTTCAGATCCACCCTACATTCCATGTTTCCCGGCTCAGACCTGTCCGAGCATATTCCTTGGTAAACACACCTTGGTGATTCAGGACTGTGTTAACAGAATAAAAATCGTTCTGATAACCAGTGTTGGGCAATAACGCGTTACTAGTAACGCGTTACTGTAACAAAGTTATTTTTCACAGTAACTAATACTGTAACGCGTTACTTTTTAAAAATAAAGTAACTCCGTTAGCGTATGGTGCGTTACCCGTTACTTTTTTAAATGAATGAATTTCGGCTGAAGTGTAGACTACAGTCTAACCTGTTTACAGCAGCAACGCATTGTAGGATTGGTGGATGAAGCACTGTAAACACAAAGAAGACGCACTGTGGGCGTGTCTCCGTTTATTCAGGTCTGTGCGGCAGTAATGGCGATTCGAGGCGAGAGCAAGACGAGTTTCTCAAAGTGGAAATATGCTCATTATTTCACTTTAGTTGAGTATAAAAGCAAAAATGTTTTAGTGAAATGTAAGCTGTGTCTTTCTGGTTCTAAGCTCGTATCTACTGTGATAAACAGCAACTCCAATCTGTCGAAGCTCCTCTAGAAACTCCATGCCTCGACGAAGCCAGAAGCTAGAAGCTAACCCAGTGTTCTGTTCTACATTGTTGATAGTTTTCATACTTCAGCTGTGAAAGGAACATTTTTAAGAGCTCAACACGACAGCTTTTATGATGCAGAAGCCACTTTAGTTTTGGATTGTGAATATATTATTCAGCTTGTTTTGTTATTTATTTCAGAAATCCTTGTGATATATTCAGTTTGTGCTGGTCTGACTTTAATAAAATAGTGTTTAAACATTACTTTGTGTTTAAGTCAGTTTTGTGTTTGTGTAGACCATAACGCATAAAAGGGCAATAATGGGAACATTAAAGAACGAACTTTAAAAAAGTAACTAAAAAGTAACTTTTAACAGTAACGCATTACTTTATGGTGTAAATAATCAACAAAGTAATTGAGTTACTTTTTGAATGAAGTAACGAGTAACTGTAACTAGTTACTATTTTTTAGTAACTAGCACAACACTGCTGATAACAGTACTTGATGTATGAGCTTCGTCAATACAGTTAAGACTTCTGAGTGGAAGATCATGAGTTCAAATCAAACTAACAGCAAACGGTCACTGCTGGACCTTGAGCAAAGCCCCTAACTGCTCTGTGTATAAATGAGTGTGTAACTGGACACAATGCCATGAATGTAATGTAAATGTTTAGTTTGATCTTAGAAATAACAAGAAGGGTGTGTGTGTGTGTGTGTGTGTGTGTGTGTGTGTGTGTGTGTGTGTGT
>JAAIIK010000308.1:0-22255 GCA_014706435.1 Silurus glanis
AAGGTGAATGGTGTGTGTTTATCCCTGATGAGCAGCCGTGGCGACTGTGGCAAGGAAAAACTCCCTTAGATGTAATGAGGAAGAAACCTTGAGAGGAACCAGACTCAAAAGGGGAACCCATCCTCATTTGGGTGACATCAAGAGTTTGATCATAAATCTTTCAACAATACAGAACACTGGAGAGTGAGAACTAACATGAGTACTGGAGTATAAGATTATAAGTAAATGTTCTTTCTACAGTCTTTGGTATAAAAGTAGGAGCTACTGAGCTCAACATTTGTGATCATCATAGATCCAGCATCAGCTTCTCCATGCCAGAGCCTTTAAACACTCCAGGAGGTCCAATGCCACACATGTAGTGGGATCCAATTGGCACTCGTACGTCTGTAGATGGTTCGGGATGTTTGCGAGTTCGGCATCTACTTCTCCATGATCACCCATAGGTCCATAATCTTCATGAGGTGGGACGTGACTGGAGCTGGAGTAACCTCAGAAAGCCTCGGGATGGGGAGAGAAAGAGAAGCAGTGGAGAGGAATTAGCGTAGCTGCTGTTCATGATATTAACAGCACAAGTTGATAATGTGCATGTGATCAGATGTTCTGGAGCACAAGGTTATGATGTGATGTGTGTTATGTGTAGGCTTTGCTAAAAAGATACGTTTTTAATCTGCACTTAAACTGGGAGAGCGTGTCTGAGCCCCGAACACTGTCAGGAAGACTATTCCAGAGTTTAGGAGCTAAATGTGAGAATGATCTACCGCCTTTAGTGGACTTTGCTATTCTAGGAACTACTAGAAGCCCAGAGTTTTGAGATCTCAGGGAGCGTGACGGATTGTAGCGTGTTAAAAGACTGGAGAGATACATGGGAGCCAAACCATTTAGTGCTTTATAAGTGAGTAGCAGTAGTTTGAAGTCTATTCGAAACTTAACAGGAAGCCAGTGTAGGGACGATAAGATTGGGGTTATGTGATCGTATTTTCTTGACCTAGTAAGAACTCTTGCTGCTGCATTCTGAACTAACTGAAGCTTGTTTATTAATGGTTCCTGGGGTGAAGTCAGTGTTTACAATCATCCCAAAAGTGTTCAAAAGGGTTTGAGCTCTATAGCAGGAGATCTTCCACTCCAACCATGTAAAGCAGATCTTCATGGTGCTGGCTTTGTGCACAGGGACATTGCATTCCAGGTATGGGTCTCGAAATGAAAGGAAAAATTCATGCTCCAGCATCCAAACACGTCCTGTACAATTGTGTGCCTCAGACTTTGTGGTAACAGTTGAAGGAAGGCTCATAAAAGCTGTCCCAATTTTACCAGTATTTGAAATATGCACATATAAAGGAATCTTCTTCTCATCAGTCCCTTCTTTTTTCTCTCTCACAAATTGAGCAGTAAATATAGAACTGAACTAGATCTACACATCAGACTGAGGGAGGTGCACACATTTAATGCTTGGCTTGCAGTCACACTTAAACGCTGCTTGACTTAAACATATTGTGCATTTTATTTCTTTATTTATTTACAGGTATTTTGGGGAACTGATTCAGCAGGCATCAGCAGTATGCACTCTGTCTTCATGAATGTTGTCATCCATCATTCTGAGATGCTTTGCATAATTCTGTAGTGTGCTTTTTTGTTTGTTTCTTTGATTCTAACGAGAGCACGCTTTCGCTCTTGAACTTCACTTCATCAACACTAATCACCAATCACTTCATTACATCATCCCAGCATTCAGAATTCTGTAGTAATTCCCTTTTCATTCTCAGATTATTTCCCTATACACTGTGCATCGCTGACTCGTTACATAGCAGGAATGCAATCAAACTGCTATTTGGTATTGCATGTAAACCACATTTCCTTCTGCTATTTCTAGAAGTGTGGTTTACCTCATACGTCAGGACAGCAGGCTGGTTTCAGAACCATTTTCACTTTCTCTTTTTCATAGTCTCCATTTGATGTGCACTCAGCAATGAATTTTTTTGATGCATTGCATTAGACAAAATTGTGATAATGGGGAGATAGAGCACTTCCTTTTTTTCTATCAGGACAAGGTTATTAGAAGGAGGTTCTTGGAGACTAAAGATCAGATGCCCACAAACCTTTGCTTTACAAAAGCCATTCACCCGCCCACTATTTCTACAGAACTGAGGAGGTTTGCATTCAGAGTCTAATTAGTAACGTTTGATCTCATTAAATGATAGAGCACAACTGTATCAAAACATTAAGTGAGCGGAACTTCACAAAATATCAGTCACAACATTCACGTCTCTCCAGAAATCTATAAATTGTCCTATGAATCTCTTGTGAAATGTGAAATATGAATAATCAACCAGACCTTTTAGAGATGATAAAAAAAAGAACAAAAAAGCTGATATCCCTGGGGTTTGTTTTAATTTATGTAGGAGTCATATGAAATGGTGTTAATGGTAACCTGAACTTTTCTATTCATTTTATACTATTTGTAAAAGTTACGAGGTGCTATCAAAAGTTTGGAAGCTAATGGTGTAACTGGTGCTGTTCTGACCCACGTGCATTCCCACATCTGCGATTTCATCACGGACAGCGAGTTAGAGCAAAGAGCAAACGTGAAATTCTGCATGAAACGGGGCAAATCTGCAACAGAGACGTTTGACATGACATACGTTTGACAAACGGAGACGCTGCAGCAAGTCGTTCGAGGTCTTTCGAGTGTCGTAAGAGCGGAAGAACATCGCTGGAAGACATTATGATATCAGGAAGACCTTGAACAAACTAACCCCCCCTGAAAACTTCGAAACCCTTCGGCAACTCGTGCATGATGATCGTCGGAGAACAATCCACGTGATCTTACTTCCGCAGTCATCCTACTCGCCCGATTGGGCTCCTGCGGACTTTGCCCTCTTCCTGAGGATGAAAATCCAGCTTGCTGTTTTCACACTGTTGCGGAAATCCGGCACGAATTGCAGAAGTTGCTTGACACACTTCGAAAAGAAGACTTCCAGGACAGGTTCCAGAGGAACAGCTATATTGCTGTGCAGGGGGACTATTTTAAAGGTGATCATGTGGAAACGTAGATAAATAAATGACTTTCTTGTAAACAGAGTGAGTCTCCAAACTTTTTGATACCACCTCGTAAATGCAAAAAGGTGCATTAATATATAAACCAATGTATGTACAGTATGTTCTACATTCACATCAGCAAATTGCATGTGACATGCTCCCACACTCCCATGCTTCCATTCCTCATTCCTCGTACATCAGCAGCATGAAACCGGATCCAAATTGCTTTTAATCACATTACATTTACATTTGCGGCGTTTAGCAGACGCCCTTATCCAGAGCGACGTACAAAAGTGCTTTGAGTCTCTAGCAATAAATAAATCTACACTGTACACCAGATTACAAACTTAATATAAATATAACTCTTGAATTCTACAAGCAAACTTGGAAAGTGTTCAGGAGGTAGGTAGGTCTTCAACCGTCGCTTGAAGATAGCCAGGGACTCCACTGTACGGACATCTAGGACCTTGGTGCCAGAACAGAGAAGTTAATTAATGTATTCATTTGCACTTGTAATGAAACCTGACACAAGAATTCAGGACATTCTAAGTTCTGTACATGAGCTGTTGTAGCTCAGGTGGCATCGTGGAGCACTCGAGAGCCTTCAATCTGCCTGTTTTAATGCAAATTCTCCATTTTGTACCATTAAAGTAAAGTATCGATTTTGTATTATCAATAGAGGTTTCTATTCCTGCTGCTCAGCACAGCTGTACTTGACAGACTATGGGCACTTCTGGTTATTGATCCATCTTTGAATTAGTGTGCTACTTTGAGTGGACCTGAAGGTCATACTCTGGGTTGCCAACCTCTATACTGACAAATTACTGAAATAGACTAAAATGGATCGCAATAAATCAAATAATATGAACATTTTTGCACTCGTGAACATCAGAGAACATTTGGTAACCTCACTTTCATGTTCTTGTGTCCCGAAGCAAAGACCTATTGTTAAAAAGAAAGAGAACATCAAACAAAATCTCTCCTCCTCTTTCTGGTGGCAGCCCAATTGAAAAGCAAACACGAATAAGACCTTTTTTTTTATCTTGAAACCTTTCGAATTCTAAATACGTGGGTGTGTGTAATCAGTGATTGTGTAGCAGCGATTAAAGTGCTATTAAATGTTCTCTAATAAAAGACGGCAAAGGAACTGGGATGCCACAGATGTCTCAAAAACACTCTAACAGCTGGCACCTGATTACAAATGGAACTGATTAGGCTCATGTCCATTTCCCCGTGGCACATAGACATTTATTAAACTGGCTCCTTAACAAACACAATCTCTACAGGAAACCTGGAGAAAATAACTAAATAAATAAATAACATTATTTTGGTATATTCATGGATTTAATGTGCATTTAAATTGTATTTATTTTTAATTATACTGATACCTACATGTGTATATATAATATTCTCCTCTGTGAAGTGATCTCATGAAGCTGAAAGCCTTCCTTTAGAGAAATTAGTCCACCACATTGTTCAGTAGCGTCTCTGAGAACTTTCTTGGCTTCTTATTTTTCTCAATAGTAGTCATTGTTTTATGGTCTTTTATTAGCAGGTCATTTATGATTAGCAGGATGTTTCAGCTGTGGCATTTGTGTCAAATTCAAGTCAAATTCAGGCTCTAATTGCAGGAGCTGCAGGACTGATCCAAAGCACTGCAGGAAGCCCATTGAGTGCAGATAGAAAGTGACGGAGGGAAGGCCAACTCTGGCCCCTGGATGTGTATTAGCATAAAGTTCAGCAACTTCTCAGGCCCTCGACGATATTTTTCTGATGGCAGGCGATGTGAAGAAAACACTTCAGTGTTCACGTTATTTCAGTGAAGTTTCACGTACCATAATGTTACAGGTTCTGGTCCATTGTGGAATAATCCCTTAGCAAGTAGATGTAGTTGCCAAAAAAATGACGTGCAACGCCAAAGCCGTTCTCTTGGTGTCATCTGAGATCTGGCTTTGATAAATCACAAAAGTCTGTTCTTTCTGTTGCCGCTCATTCACTAAGGCCACCCACTGTACAGATGTCAAACCCGTCAGTAAAACCATTAGCAATGACACAGCTCTGTCTTTCTCTCCCTTTTTTCCTCTGTCTTCCTCCCTACCATTAACATTTCCTCATCTGTCATTCTTCATGACTTGTTCCCCTTCATTCATCATTTTGTGAAGAATTGGAGTGACAAGGTCAAATTAAGTATGCATGCTAATGGAGGAAAAGAGTCTACTGGTGCACACATACACTCCTGCAGCGAACCTTCTCTCTGTGCATGTAGAGTGAGAGATAAAACTTTAAACAAGTAACTTAATTATATAAGAGTGGGGCATAAAATTCTATCTAATGAATACGTTCTTTTTATAGTTTATTAATGATTGCTATAGTAGATGCTGAATCACATGTGGTTTACGAGGTACACATCTTTTCGAAAGAGATGAAGGTAACCACGAATGAATTATTGACCACAAAGATCTGAGCAGGCATCATCAGAATTAACTGCGTTTGTCTGGATTTTTCTTGTTTGCTTTTTAGCAACGTGATGGATCATGTCTTTAGTGTGTTCATTCTAATTCATTCCAAACATATTCGATAGAGTTTATAGCTCTAGAGCATGACATTTAAGATCTTTTACTCCAACTGATAAAAAAAAAACAGCTTTGTGCACAGGTGCATTGTCATGCTGGAACAGGTTTAGGCCTCCTAGTTCAACTGTATTCAATTGTATCACATATAGCTGGAAGAGACAGGTGTGTGAATACATGTCCATGTTGTATACATAGCAATTCTACTGACCCTGTGTGCAAAGTAAATCTTTAGAAGATGGAACATAATGGAAATGTTTTCCAAAACCTCCAGTGGATTGTATGTACTGCAGGAAAAGTCATTCTAAACCCCTGACCTAAACAGTGTTTATATATAATACGTAAATAAGTAAAGCACTACATCATACCACCACCATCTGACTCTGTTTAAGGTCTTTAGCATGTAAGTGTTCATGCATGGGAAGTTATCCAGGTGTTAAAAACACCCCTGCTGGTTATCTGGTATGCAATTACAGTTACACAATTACACTCCAGCTCTATTGGCTATGATTTTGGATTTGGATCTGCTCGACTACCTCATAATTTCCTTACACCCTGCAGCAGAAAAAACACATTCTGGAGTGTATGTACTAAATGTCATCCATTTTGCATTTTGTGGTGAATGGTGTGCTAATGGCAGGGAAGCGTTCGACTTAATAGCTACGATTAGGACACGAAGGCATTTAGACTTAAATGAGCTGGAAACTATTCAAACCGAAAAGACAAAGCAGTGGAGAGGACAAAGCAGTCTTTAGTGCAACGACAGCTGAGGTATATGTTTGGAAAATGAAGTAGGTCCATTAAATAATGTGACCTTAAAAGTCTCATATATTTAGATGCAATTACACACACACACACACACACACACACACACACACACACACACACTCCTGTGGAGAACTCTGTAAGGACATTACTTTATCACTTTGAACATGTGGTAAATGTGTGTGTTTTGGCACTGCTCCTTGATGTGCAGCTTGCGTGGCCTTTATTAAGCCATTAGAACAGAATGCTAACTGCTACAATTAAAGATCAGGGTAAGAACCTGTGTGTTCAATAATGTTAAGGGCTCATGAACTTCCATCCAGTTCTTTAAATTGAAAAGGCTTTTGTTAAACATTTACTTATTATTTTTTGTGGCTCACAGTTTTCTGATTGTACACTGATTTGTGCAGTCATGATTATTATTATTATTATTATTATTATTATTATTACTACAATGATACAAGTTAGAAAGGTGAAAGCTCTAAATAGGACACGCGATACCTATATAAGTATATTGGGCAGAAAATATGGTCAATTAAACATCTGGTCCAAAAAAGGCAAATGCTACTGAACTCGACACAAATGATCTTTTCAATATGCAGATTTTCTGTGGAATATCTGATGTGGTCTGATGTGCAAAACCATTTCTTTTGTACAATTGTATATATTGCAGACACTGACCTTAGCCATAACCATAAAACTAGCCCTAAACATAACCCTAGCCCTGATCCTAGCCTTATATCCTTATATTCAGCATTTCTAGTTGAAATGTAATATACTTAACATGCAAAAATATAATTACTAAATAAATTAAGACAATACACCCCCACAATACATTACAGTTGAAATTGGACTACAATTCACTGCATCCTTACATGACTTGGTCACATGTCTCTAATTGTTCCTGTTCCTTGTCATTCTGATTAGTTTTATATATCCTCTCTTTTCACAGCACTCTTTTCCTCACATTTTTCCCTCCTCATGATTGTGATTTTTGTTCCATGGTGGTTGTTCTTTGTTTCGTTGGTTTTCTTTGAGATCGTTTCACTTTGTCATTATTATGTAACAGCTCTAATCTTCTGCCAGCATAAACCTAATCAATTATTTCTGATTGTTTACATTCAAACTTAACCCATCATTCCTTTGCGTAGCCGGCTGCTTTATAGAGCTAATAATCAAGAATGCTCAGTGGAACATGAGGTTAGGCCGTGGTCTGATCACTGAACTCAGCAAATGTTTAAGCTTTCTCCTGATACGTTCGGTTTGGTGATAAAACCATTTGAAATAATTTACGTTCAATTCTCTTGACTTTTACTGCTATGTTTATCATTCACACATCATTCGTGATTATTTGGTAAATGGGGAAAAGGCAGCTCAGTGGTTTAGTCGCTCTGATGTAAGATAATTGTAATTTTTCTGTAAGTAGGAGTAATAAACATTTTAAAATTGACCCAGCACAAACTACACTACACTACACAAGCAACAAAAAAAATTTAATTTGATCTCAAATCATTAATATCGAAACCAGCCAGACTTTATCAGGAACATGGATCTTCAGGAAGAGGGTGAAGTAGTGAGATTTTGTGGATAGTTCTCCGAAAATCATTATGCGTGAGTTGCTGAATGGTTTTGGAGGTCGAGCTCGTTGAAGGTCTTCCTGGTCTCTCGTCATCTTCCAGCGATGTTCTTCCATTCTTGTAGTGCACATGCTGCTCAAAGCGCCTCAAATGACTCGTTGCAGCATTGTCAAACGTGCGTCACATCAAACGTCTCTGTGGCAGATTTGCCCAGATTCACGCAGAATTTCAGATTTGCTCTTTGTTCAAACTTGATGTCCGTGATGAAATCGCAGGCGTGGTAACGTTGACACAATAGCACCAGTTACAAGATTAGTCTTGAAACTTTTAGACACCACCTCGTATGTAACTGTAGCTTCTAACCAATGCATTAAAAGTTCAAGTCCCCAAGTTAAAGGCAGCCATTTCTCTGGTTTTAAATAATTTTTTTTATCTTGAAATAGTGTCCAAGCATAATCATTGAGTCCTTTATTGCAATGCAAACACAAGTCAGAGCATTTGGTGTAGAGTATGTAAGCTCTGAAAAGACAGCAGCAGCAGTGTGTCAGGCTTCTGCTGCATGTTGACATTTCCAGCTCTATACAGCAACTTTCTTTGGCAGCAGCAGTGGCAGGAGCTATTACAGTGAGCAATGACATGGAGGCTTGTGCCAGCCCCTCTGGCTTACTCAGAAACAATCTCCAACAATCAAACACATGCTTCTGGGACTGTAACTGAGTGCTCTCAATGGATTTTTCTCAAAAACCAACAGGCAGCTGCTTACATGCATGCATGTCCATGCACCTGAACAGGGATGTGCAGTTTTTATGATGCATGTATTTTAAATATAAAATAGGATTTAGTCCTTTGTATTTGATGTGGGTTGATGAAAATGGCTTCATATTTTGTTTTGTAGGTTTGTAGTTTTTAAATACTTTGAAATACTTTGTAAGAAGTTCTACATGATGACATCATAAAAATGTGGCCTCTGATTGGTTTCTGCTCAGTATTTTGCTCAGACTTGTTGAGATCAGAACAGAAAATGGAATTTCAGGAAATTGATCCATATGGAAGAAGGTGGTGAAGGTCAGAAACCTGCAGGCTGCCAGCTTTCAAATACGTGTCCAATGATTAATACATAAATATTTCATTGCTGAATATTGTTCCATAATTGAAGTAGCTGTTTAGTAGGATTGTGATTATTTATCATATTATATTTATCATTAAAGATCAAATAAATGAAGGTGCCTTTAGTCGTGATCTGTTAACTGGTTGCATGTGTCAGATTTATTACGTGACTCCGCCAGAGAAAAGCTGCTGCTATCAAACATTGTTTACTAAATCAACCGAGTCGGTGTGATGTGAAGAACAGATCAAACAGACGAGTGATGGAAGGTTTGCAAAGAAATTTCATGCTTCGTTGTAAAAGTATTTTTTATTATTTTTAAAATACAAAAATACAGAAGTTAATTTTGATAAATGATGTGGCTGCTGTATTTTGTATTTTATTTTGATACTTTAGTAGTTTAGGGATTTGGTATTTTATTTTAAAATACATTTTGATGGAGCTTTGAGTGGAGGAGGAACTTTGCTGCCCTTATTTCTCTTTATTTTTTCCTCACTCCTACTCATTTGTTCTCTCTACCCTTTTCCCACACCATGGAGGAAGAGTAAAGAAAAGGACAAAGGCACACCGGGCTAACAGTGCTGACACGCACAGACACTTCCTGCATTATGATAAATTATTCCTTTTTATAGAAAACCCAACAAAAAAGAAAAGAAGTGGGCAGATATAAAGAAGCAACCAGGAACATAAATCTTTTGGGTGAAAAAAAAAAAAACAGTTTTCAGCCGTTATTATGGAACTCTGTACAATTTTGCAGTGAAAGGGATGTTTTTATCTTTCCATTCTTTTTATATGTAGGAGAGTTTAAATGTCCCAGATACTGTAAGACTGAAGGGTTTTTTTGTATTATGACAGTGAGAATGATAAGTGATTTGTCAGCACATGCGTTTCTCAGTTCAGACTAATTAAGGCTTCCTTTTCTTTGTACTTGTACCTTGTGTTAATCATATGATGATGAAGGTTGAACTTTGCAGGAGTGCCAACTTTTTGAGTTACAATTAATGTTAATGTCTGGGATTTGGGATTTTAGTGCATAAACTTCTTAGTGGTCCAGAAGGAAAAGTTTATAAGTGCACCAATTTGATATTTTAATCCTAGCTTTAAATGCTTTCTAATTTAATTACATTCATATTTTTTATATATATATAATTTGTACATCTATAGCAATTAAAAGATGTTCTATATATGCATCCATTATCTTAGGATAATAATATAAAATATGATTTTGGTACATTATATGGCTAAAAATATGTGGGGCTTCACCAAGACCACTGGAGACCATTCTATTGACGAGAAACTCTTTTTATTTTCTCTGTCACTTAACAGTTAACAGTAAATTGGGACCCACACTATAATGACGCCAGTGGTTTTGGAATGTGATTTCCCTGAAAGCTTATTTTTAACTGTAAATGTTCTTAGACTTAACAGGATTATTTATTAATATGCAGAACTGCAACATATGAAACTTTGTTGTGAGGTTAAAATGCACAATATGACTGCAAACACTTGAAAAACCGGAAACCAATCCTACATGCACAAAATAATCCCTTATTCAATTTAATTCAATTCATTTTTATTTGTATAGCGCTTTTAACAATAAACATTGAAATTTCCCCACTGTGGGACGAATAAAGGTTCATCTTATCTTATTGTCTCAAAGCAGCTTTACACAGATAATGTGGCTTATGTTACCTACACAAACCCGACATTATAATATATAGTTCAGTTACTATTACCTGTTACCAGAATGAGAGAGAGTGCAGAGCTGCTGGATTACACAACACAGTACACCAGAGTTCAATAACATATTTCATATTTAGTGTGTAGGTAACACTAAACCAAGCAGAACGTGAAAGTAAAGTCAGGTATTGATGTAGGTGAGAAGGTCAGGAGGTGGTGTTCAATAGGGTTTATAGCTTTATAGCAGGAGAACTTCCACTCCAATTATAAAGCAGATCTTCCTGGTGCTGGATTTGTACACAGGGGCATCTTCATACAGTTGTGAGCACATCCATATCATGTAAAATCATTAATAGTTCAGATTTATTGGAGCATAGACTAGATCATGTGATGTGTCAGACTTCTGGCATCATTTGGCATTAAATCTCACATTGCTGGTGCCACCCCACAGTTGCTCTGTGTTCAACCTTGGACCAGTCAGTAGTTCGGCATGATCCACCACACCCACAGCGCTCAGGGGCAGGAGGAGAGGCAGAGGTTCCTGCAGAGTTCATCACACAGATGGTTTGGAAGCTGCAGCAAGCTCTAGCAGTGTGATGAGAGGACTTTGGCTTCCCCTTTGCTCTTTCTCATTAACAGGCAAAGCCCAGTCCCTCATTTATCTTCCTCTCTTTACGATATTTTCCTTCTTGTTCTGTGTCTGTCTTTCTTGTTTCAGTTCTACAAAAACACCAGCCAAGTTAATGGAGTTATTTATTTTTCCTCTGTAATGTCCTTCATTAACACTCAGGTTTTCGTAAGTTTTATCATTATTTTCTTGATTCGTGTATTTCTTTGAAACACTAATTAAAATATGAAACGTTTAACTCATAAGACTGCGTGCTCTATTTTTCTCTATCAGTGTGATACAAGTGCCAGCTGTTTCATAACCATAATTAAGACCTTAAGGGACAAAAAAGAAAACGTCTCACACGGCAGTCTAGACGCGCTAGCTTTATTTCACAGTCTACAGTTATGTACAGAGTTTATTCCTAAACATTCATTTATTTATTTCATCACTTTACACTAAATCAAGCAGAACGTGAAAGTAAAGTCAGGTATTGATGTAGGTGAGAAGGTGAGGAGGTGGTGTTCAATAGGGTTTATAGCTCTATAGCAGGAGAACTTCCACTCCAATTATAAAGCAGATCTTCCTGGTGCTGGATTTGTACACAGGGGCATCTTCATGCTGGAAGAGGTTTGGGTCTCCTAGTTCAAGTGAAGGGAAATCTTCATGCTGCATCATCCAAAGATATGCTTTTTCTCCAAGTTTGACACAGAAGCACATAAAGCCAGAAAAATCTGATGGTTTTTTGGACCATGTAGTGATTATAAGTCTTATTACAGGTTATTACAGTAAGATACG
Source organism: Silurus glanis (assembly GCA_014706435.1). Taxonomy (NCBI): domain Eukaryota; kingdom Metazoa; phylum Chordata; class Actinopteri; order Siluriformes; family Siluridae; genus Silurus; species Silurus glanis. The sequence goes on from JAAIIK010000308.1 coordinate 12,136, forward strand.
TATCTACATTGGCTTATTACATTTTGCTCTATAAACTCTGTCCATTTTTAGGAAATTTCTTCTGTTAAACATAAGGAGGAGCTCAAGCTATGTAGGTTTTTTCAAATGCAAATTAGAAGCAAATACTTGGTTAACCTTAGGCATGGATGCATACTATTGTTTTGCAAAAGACTTTACTTATTATTATTATTATTATTATTATTATTATAACTACCATTGAAACATTTTATTAGTTTAAATATTTTGGTTAAGTTTTGCTTCCTAGCAAATGTTTGGTATCTCATGTCTCCTGAATCAAACAATGTGTGAATGCAAGATGCAGAATATCACCCATACACTCGCAAGAAGCAGGCGCATGTTCAGCCTTTACACCTCTGTGAGTAATGTCTTGCTCGGACCTGGAGAGTTTCCATGGTGACCAACCAAAACATGCACTTAGTGAGGCTGAAGTACCGAGTAATTCTTGGAAAAATGGTGGGTGTTTTTTTTTTTTTTTTTTTTTTTTTTTTAAGTCTATTCAGTGTGCACCCTGGATCAGTGCCAGCTTCTGTGATAGATTATGGAGGTCTTCTCCTGAATTATATACAATTTTAGCAGAACTTTCAAGAAGCAAAGAGATTACAAATATAAATATAATAATTCTTGAACCTGCTGTTTCTACAAAGCAGCACAATTATCTGCCAATACAGTAGGAAAAAGCTGAGAAATAAATGTCCAAAAAAAAATAGGTGTAATTTATTATTTTAGATTAATTGTGATCTCCAAGATTTTTGTAATTTTTGTCAGCAAACAAATAATCAAACAGACGGCACGTCTTCTCCTTATTCTTTTATATTTATAGACATTTTAATTAGCAGCCGGTGGGTTTTTATTTTCACAGTATGTTTGAGAAAAATAAAAAATCCTTGTAGCACTGAAGAGTTTCTTTTAAGAACTGGCTGCAGGGAAGATAATTTTGAATAAACAGGAGAAAGTGTTATATTGTGATTAATTTTTGTCGAGATTTTGCCATCTTTTCAGGCAGTCTTTCTTTTTTCAATCTGTTAAAGTGCTGTGTTTGTGATTTCCGGTGACATGGGCCATGTTGTCAATGCAGCAGTAAGTGCTGTTCAGGAAAATAAACAGTCTGTCAGAGAAGGGGAATCTGCTGCTGCCTCATTAATGTCAAGAGTTAAAAAACTAGCCTGTTTTCTTGGCTGTGTGTGTGTGTGTGTGTGTGTGTGTCTGCATGATTGTTGGCAGGTGAAAGAGACGGCTGTGGGGACAGGGTAAAATTCTTCAATTTAACTGGCAAACGAATCCAAACACCCAAAGCAAAATGTGGTTAAATAAACCTGGGAGGGGGACGTGAATCGAGCAGCCCATCGTGTCCTACAGAATACAGAAATATCTGAAATTGTGGTTAAAGATCTTTTGAGGTTGCCTGGGGGGAGGGGGGGAGAGGGGGAGAGATGAGGTTTAGGGATTGGATTTGTGGCTGATTGGACGTCTTACTGGCAGGTTCAGGTGATGAATTTCTCTCTGGGACATTCTGGCACATGTGTCTTGCCAGCAGGGCAGAAATGAGCTGTTGTGCTTGGGGAGCAGAATAGCAGGACATCTTAGTTGCTTCGTTGCAAGGCACAGGATACAAACACGAAACAGAAAACGAAAGCAGATATCGGCCAATAAGCAGCAAATCAGCTTGATTTGGGAAATTAAAGGGAGCACTCTAACATGAACCCCTTGCACAGGGCAGGATCGTGAGAATACTCAGACTGGGCGAGCAATTAGCAGGGTGGCGTTACGATGCAGCTAGTAGTTAAACTGAGGGGGATTAGCTTGATGTTTATCATGGCAAGCTGTTACCTTGTAGAGTCAAATCTTGTTGCCATGTTGGACGGATCCATGCAGATTGCTGTCTCTTCTGTCAGGTATCAGAGACTGCTGCAAATGCAGGTTGAAATGCTTTATTTTAGGTCCGTCATTCATCAGACACACAATGAGCCTTTGTAGATCAGAATCCTCCTGGAGTGTGAAAGGGATTGGGCCCAGGTGCATGTAATCAGTAGGATGGTGACTGTAAACACTCGTGTTCATTAGATGTGTCTCGGGTGCTGAAATTCACGGAGACCATGTCTGTAGGCGGAGACACATTCTGGGTAGCTGTAATGTGACCCTGTAGAGGGACATTTGGCTGGTCCCCAGATGGAAGCTAATTTACAGCTTTAATTTTAAAATTAAGCCAAAAAGGCTTCGTTTAGGTTACTGAGGTATTAAAAAGAGCCAATGGGCCGTCCTTATGGGAACAGTAAGAAAACATTCATGTGTGTTATGGGGGAAAAAAAGACAGGGGTATATATATATAACACAGCTGCTCTTCAGGTTTTCAGATCTCTGTTTTAATCTCATCTGCAACACCTTCAGACACGAGAAGGTCAAACACATGACCCTAAATATCCAAATTCTGCCCAGATTAGAAGACTAGGTGAGAGTTAATGGAGAATTCATCAGTGGGTTTCACAGTACAGATGGTTCGACTTTTTGATCTTACGATGACGATAGCGCTACGACATTTTAAAAAAAAAAATTAACATAAACACGACGCATTTTAATTTTCATTCGATACGTTGGAATGCTGACAGGATGTACTCATCTCCCACCTTGTAAGATGCTCTTGCTCTTGCCAGTGGTGACAGACTCCTGTTGTCTTGGTGTTAAAGTTGTTTTTTTTTCTGTTTTTGTTTTTTTTCGAAGCCCAATTTATTCTCCGGACACTGAAATAGACCGCGTTTGGCTCCGCCCCGGTCCATTTGCTTGCACTTTCTAAACCACAAAAAGAATATTATAATATTAGTTTCTCCTTTTACATGTTTGATTTCTGTATTTTTTCCATCATTTATTCAGTCACTCCCATTAGTTTGGTGGTCACCAAGCAGGTTGTAGCTTTATTCAATTCATGTAGATGATAGACTGCAGTAGTTGTCCAAATCCCACTTCAAATCCAAACCACCAAACTGTTTTCCAAGAATCATGGCAGAATATCGTCATTAAGCCTTTTCTTATTTGCTATAATTTGGAACAAAAAGTGATTAAAAAAGAAATTACGTAGTACCTGTGATGTGGTCTCTTGTTTTTCTTTGCTTTCAAAAGATCTGAACAAGAATAGACAGAACATTCTGGTCCTGGGTGAAAAAGAAATAACTTGAACTAGGAAGATTCTGAAATGCGAGTGGATTACATGTAGTTTTTAATTACACTAATGGAGATACCCTTCTTGGTCCTGCCAAAAGAAGAATAAGGAACAGAGATTGACAGACCTTTTGGGATCTTGAAGGATCCATTGTATCCTGTAAGCCCCATGCTTATAGTAGAAGGGCTGGTAATTAGATTTAGCTCTCTTTGTTTTGCCTGTTGTCAGGAAAAATGCTTTCGCTGGAGAAAAAGAATCCGTCTTTGTACGGTTTTCATGTTTGCAAAAGGGCGAGATGAAGGAGGCTTGTGCTTCCTTGCAAAAACTAATACCAGTGGTTAAGAACTGCACTCTAGATATGATGTCAATCAAAAGAGACAGGTCATAGTTAGAGGAAATGAGTGCTGTACTCTTAAGGGAATTGTTTTTTAGTCACCAGAGTGAAAAGGTGAAAAGTGCATTAAAGTGGAGGATTGGATGTTAAATGTGTGTTAGTGTTGTGTTAACACAACCAAAAAAACAAAAATATATATCGGATACGAAACTATATTTTATCTACATATTCTTCAAGTGAGCACACCATCACTATTTTCCATCTCAATCCACATCAGAGTTCATCAAAAGCTCTTCTCACTTGTTCTTTACTGTCACATTTTCAGCGGTGGGCATTTACACCTCACCGTACGAGCTCAACGCCTCCCTCTCGGCTTGTGTTTTTGATCCGCAGACTTGTGTAAATAAGGAACCTTCTTGTCCTTCTTGGCTCTCGATGAAAAGCAGACACTGAATATTTTGCAGGCTAATCAGGTCGCTGCGGAAAGTCTAGAAAAGGGCTGAGGCAGTGTCCCAGACCTTTGTTTCTCTTTTTGGCTATCTTGATACGTTTGGCATTTTCTAGCATAGTGTGAAGCCCAGGGGCTTTTTAATTTATTTGCCATTGACTTCTGGGTAATTGGGGTTGTTTCTTTTGACACACACAGGATCTGCTCCCAAGTTCAGATGTTGGAAGTCCTTATTGTAGTCATTGATGCATGTAGACGTATACTGCGACCCTTCACAAAGAAAACCTTAAAGAGCCCTGGGAGAAATTCTATTGGGGAAACAAGGGAAGGGAAACATAATGCTGGAAGCGCTTCAAAGTGAAGGATCTTCAGGGCGCGCAAAAAGAATGTAAAGCAATTCACTGACTTAAATGTCTTTTGTCTTGATTGTTTGAATTTTTTCTTTTTTTTTTATGTTTCTGCTTTAAGATGCAGTGTATTAGTTCAGCTCAAGAACAGAAGAGTGAATTAGCTTAAAAACTAACCATAAGTACACACGTAAGTCTACAAAGAAATGGCTGAAAAGCAACGACAATGTAAGACTTTGGAATGTCAAAGTTCGTCTTTTAACCCAAGAGAAATTGTGTGAAAGGAAATAAAGCAAGTGGCGTTGAAGCAGTTGTTAAAAGAAGGAAGAAGCAAAAATTCTTCCAAACCATCATGTTGGATTGATCACTGTTTACCAGAAACATTATGTGGAAGTTCTAGGTGATAAATTAGGTCACAGAAAGATATTTAATGTTGCATTAATTGGGCTACATGAAGATCTGTTTAGATTTCAGGTTAAATTTATGCAGAAATACAGAAAATTCACAAGAGTTCACAAACGTATTTAGGAAACCGCTGATCATGTGGAAATTTCCTACACAACGTCGAGGGTTTACTCAGTGGCACAACGGGGAAGAAATTCAATCCTTTGTTTAAAGAGTCTGCAGACTGAAAGTCCTTATTGATGAGGCGGATAAGTAGAGAATGCCCAGGCTGGTTAGCTCTGATAATCACTCTACAACCGTGATGAGCAGAAAAGCATCTTAGCCCACGTAAGAAATCAGACCTTGAGAGAAATGGTCTACATCAGCATATGTATTTTATATATTGTGCTGTTGCCACATAAATGCTTGAATGTACCGTGCAGATGTTCCTATTAAAGTGTATGTTTAGTGTACATGTGATAATCTGATTTAATTTAATTTTAAAAAGTGTCTCCTTTTATGACTCTTAACGGCTCTGGTTTGAACATGAACGAGTATAAGTTCACATTGAAAATTATTCCTTGACAGGATTCAGTGGTTCGCACAGTGACAATGTGAAGAATGTAATTTCACCCTGTTTGACTTTTCTGCCTGGGTTTTGGTGTCTACTCCAGTCATCCATCATGTACTCAGTGTATCATGGACTCAATAAACTGCATGATTCAGTGTGGAACAGTTTTAAGTCATGATTATTCTTCAGCAGATGTTATTTTTAACTTAATACTGCTTATTTTAATGAGCTTCGGAGAAATCTTCTTTCAATTTTTAAGACACGGGCCTTTGTTTCCTCTGTTTCCTACACATAGACCAATTCTCTAGCAAAACACAGATTTTGGCGCCACCTTGTGTTTTCACGCAGAATTGACCTTGATAATATTTGGTGCTATTATGGTGTTTTTTTGTTTTGTTCGTGTTTTTCATGCACTGGCTAATTTTAAGGATTCGTCCTTGTACTCTTAATTTTATCTTTAAAAAATGTGCCTTCATTATAATGTGGGAAGAATTATCCCTCCATTGCACTACCTGCTGTTGCTCAGTAAAAAAGGATTTCTCTGTTGATCTCTTGCTCCAGCAAGTTCTTTATTCCATTCTAATTCTGCAAATCAAATACTGCTTATTTGTAACGAGTCTGGTTTGTTTGTTTGCTTCACAGCAACGTAGCAGATCAAGTGTGCCAACACCAGTCCACTCCATTCACACTACTTAGCTCTTGCTATCTTTATCCTGAGAGTTGCCATGACTGAAATTGTGTAAAACGAGGAGTCACAATATCGTAACCGTAAGCCACAAGTTCTTGCAGAAGTTTGTTTGGAGTCTGTAACAACTAGATAATTTAGATGAGTTTTTCATGCCACACACATTGTTAATTTCTTGGGCAATTATGTGCAATTATCTGAGCGCAATAATAATAATAATTATAACAAGGCGCCTTGCTTTCGGTCTCCTCTGAATCAAAAGGGAAACACGTGCAATAACCTTTAACTATTATTTCAGTCTAACTTTTCTGCCATCTATTTTCACTGCTGCTACACATTTCATTTCACTTAATATGTAAATTTATTTATATATTTTTTTACTTCTTTACTTTGATCTTTTACTGTCAGCAACTCCAACCAAACAATTTCCTTCTGGCATTTATAAAGTATTCTCATGATTCTGAACTGAAAACAGTCTCTTTTAATAAGGTCTGATAGGCAAAAGAACAGAACATTTTAAAATGCAAAAATAATTCAAATATAGATCTTATAGATAAGTACTTTTACATTTCATACTTAAAAGTATTCTTAGGCAAGAACTCTTGTATTTACCCAAACATTTTACACAAATTTTTACTGGAATATTGTAAGTAAACAGAGTATTGTATTGACTCATGTAAAGAAATGTGTATTTGTCCATCACTGTATATAGAGATCATAACCATTATTAGGGAAACAGTGGTCGAGTATCTAACATCAGTCATTCCTGACCACCTCTGGTTCTCTCTACCTTTAGCCAGACTCTCAGACAGCTGGCTAATCTCTCCTTCTGTCTCTGAGCATGTCACCTCATGTTCTTGAAGGAGATAATTACCTGGCGTGCTGGTTAGCGTATGAGCCCACCAGCAGTGTAACTGGCCACCCGTGCATGTACCTCCATACAAATCCATGACAAAGCAGCAAGTTAAAACTCAGGACAGATGCTCAAGCTGTGAGCAGGTCCTGAACTTCCTGGAGTGCAGACACTAATACATTTGGTCTTGCTTCAAACTCTTTTTTTTTTTTTCTCTCCTCCATTCCCCACCACCATCTGTGTCTATAATAGAGATGTCCAAGACTAGTCATTTACTCATGACTGAGCACATCCTGAACTACTGCACATCTTAGACTCTGAACATGAGCTTTTTGCTATTTTGTTTTTGTATTTCTGTCTCCTTAAAGTGATAACAACTTGTACAAAATATTCACGTTCTTAAAAATAATGCGTAAATGCGAATAATAAATGATGAGGTTAGCAAGATGTTTCAGGACAAGGTACCCAATAAAAAGATTTTTGTCCCTTCTTCTTTTTTAATTGTATATTTGTAACAACTGGATCATTTGTATTAACAAGCGTCCACTCCCTTAGTGCCCCTCCTCCACTCCAGGGTTAGCGTTTCACATATCTGAAGGGTTGTACTGAGAGAAGCTCTGATTCATATTTCAGATGGATAAACTACATGGTGATGGAAAGGCAGGGAGGAATGGAGGGATGGAGCAGTGAGGAAACACCTCTGTGTACTGTTTATTAGGTAGGTGGAGATGATTCTCTCAATGTGATGTAACAAGAAAGGCTGTAAAAAAGGCCTGGCTTGATGTCCACCTCCAAGTTGGTGGGTTTTTGTTTAGAAATGTCTGTTTGCATCTCTTTTTTGCCATAACAGATTGAATTTCCACATTCTGGTTCATGTTGAGCCATAAACTGTGCAGCAAACTCTGTGCCATATTGAGACTTCTGGATGGTAGGAAAGCTAATCTAAGGTCCTCATGGCATTCGGAAGCCATCAGCACTTTCAATCAAAATGTTCCATGCAACAACAAACAATTTCAGCTCTAACTGATCTGATTCACTCTTAAAGAGCACTCAATTGAGAGAACTTTCAGACGAGATTTTTTGCAACCAATGTCTTGTAATGGCAGTAATTTGTGTGTGTGTGTGTGTGTGTCGTGTGTGTGTGTTAGTGAGCGGGTCAGAGAACGAAAGCCTTCCTCTGTCCCAGTCCAGATGCACTCTGCTCCTCTGGAGTTTTTGTGTTACTGAGAGGGAAGTGGACGGCTGCAGTGTAGAACTGCTGTCATCACACCCACTAACCTCTCCGAACCTCTCCGACTTCAACATCTCAGCAGTGTGTTTCTGAGTTAAAGCCCTCAGAGTCCAGAATACACCAATTATAATAACTGAATCTCTCTGGATTTTCAGGAAGCCTCTGTTTCTCATCACTGAATCTCACACTGCAAACACACTTTACACACACTGTGACTGGAGAACAGGATCATTGAAGATTTTACAGCACACAGGACAGGACCAATCCTCTGAAATCATAGAAGCCATTTCACTTTCCTGTTCCGAATGTTTACAGTTTCACTTTGGTAAAAAAGTAATAATGCTCTGATTTCAGGTCAGTTTAAAGTTAATACACGACTTTGTAGGTCCAGTTACTGAGCGCTTCCTTTCATAGAGCTAAAAATGACACTCTAAGCTCACCAGACCAGAACACTACCATTTCCTTATAGGATTAGTTTTACAGAGACACGTTCTCACTTGTTTGTCAACACCGACATCAGAAACAGCTAATGATGCTTATGTTTAAATACTGGCTACATGGTATTTAACAGCAATAAGTAAAAAATAAATCATCATTAATAATTAGTGATCAATTTTCCTCGGCTGCTTTAAAAATGTTTTTATTCCTGCAGTCTGTTGGAGTCGCTCTTTCATTTCTGGACACAAGACCCCTAATGTTTGAAGGCCATAGCAGTAAAGTGTTCTATGTTAAAGTGGTTTGTGTCGCCGCCATGTGGTCGCACACTCACACTGCATCTTATACCTGAATGCAGGTGGATTTTTTGTTTGTTTTGAAATTAATTTATCTAAGAAAATGATTTATAAAACTCACGGTGGGAGAGATATCCTCCTCGGGCCTCCACTAGAGCAAGAACAAACATGCAGATTTGACCCAGGTATGTGTCTGGGTTGTGATTTGGACAGAGTCATTTATTAACATATATATATATTTTTTTTTTTTTTACTATTTTTATTTATTCTTTTACTTGTTTATTATTTATTAGTAAGGTCTGTGACAAAATAACTAAAAAGTTACCTTTCTTTGACTTCAAACCCAAATTCTGTCACTTTACATAATATAAAATGTTTTTTAACTCTTTAAAAACTATATATTCTATACTCTGAGTGTTTATCCCTGAGCTTTTGTGTGTAATTAGGATTTGTTTACAGAGGACAGTATTATCAGAGAAGGTCCTGGCAGATTGAGAGCGGTTCGGATGGTATTATTCACACGATCTCTGTACAATAAGATTAAAGTCCTTCCTGGAGGTAGAGAGTAAATCTGAAATATAATAAACAATCTCATCTAATATGCTGTTCTACTGTAACACACTGATCTTACTGTAGATATTTGGGTCTTAAATGTAAAATCTCACATTGTATAAAGAATTTTGCATAGAAAAACAAAATAAGCACATGAGTTTTTTTTGGAAATCACTGATTAGATGAAACAAATTCACTCCTGAGACTCTTCTGTGTCTCCATTTGCTCATTGTTATCTTTCGCTGCAGTGGACTGTGAGGAAACAAACTCAGCATGGTTCTGTTCCCTGGGAACCGGAAATGTCCCGGTACGACACCACCGTGTTTCACTAATGATGTGATGTGTTTAACTTTCCTCACTCGTTGATGATCCACTTCTCTAAACAAAACCTACTGAGATGAGTGTGAAAAAGAACTGGCAGAATAAACCAGAATACAAACCCTTTCTCAGAAGGTCAGACTATTGTGCGCCGTGATGTGTTGTGACGTGACGTGATGTGTTTATCTCCGTTTCAGATCAGCAGGTCTGATAATGTGTTTGTAACCGTGAGGGGGAGAACAGAGAGAATAGAGTTTTACAGTGTCAGGAAGAGAGAGTGTCTCGCTCGCTATGGATCTCTCTCTCTCTCTTTCTTTCTCTCTCTCTCTCTCTCTCTCTCTCTCTCTCTTTCGCTCTCTCTCTCTCTCTCTCTCTCTCTCTCTCTCTCTCTCTCCCCCCTCTCTCCCTCCCCTCCCTCCCCCCCCCCCTCCTCTTCTCTCCCCCCTGTGTCCCTCTCCGTCTCCTCTTTTTTCCCTTTGTCTCCCTCGTCTCCC
>JAAIIK010000308.1:22355-76459 GCA_014706435.1 Silurus glanis
TCTCTCTCTCTCTCTCTCTCCCTCTCCCCACTTTCTATTTTGTACCTGTCTCATAAACCAAAATATATCTTAATTATATATATATATACACACACAAATAACTGTCAAAAAATATATTTTTGGAGCTACTGATGACGAGATCTCAGGGCCCCTCACTGGGAGAACTATTCCAGTTATGGAAGTTTACTTTGAGCTATGGTGGTGTACTGAAGGTTCAGAATCTCTTGTGTGTGCAGAACCGTCGGATTCTCGGATCACGGAGCTCTGCGACATTTCTGTCAGATTAAAATGATAAGATAAATGAGGTGGTGTATTTGCTTTTCGGACCCAGACCCAACACACAGTGCCCTATATCAGTCCTGAACCACTTACTTTTAGTAACATCTCACACATTGTTCCAGCTTCACTCATGTGTTGGTAAGCTCCTGATCTAGCGCCTTCTCCTAACCCAGCAGGAAGCAAACACAGGTTAAAAAAAAGCGAACACACTTTATCATTATTATTGTAGAAACGCAGGGATTTTCTTACCTTCCGTATCTCCTTTAATTCCGTGCATGCCTCTTGGAGCGTTGCCTCCAGTTTCTGCACCGAGTCCTGCAGCGTGGCCACTTGTGACAGCAGCACCTCGTATTTCTCCTCCTGGAAGTTCAACAAACAAATCTTTTTTTTTTTGTACATATTTCTAAAGGAAATTCATAGAACAGGGAATTTCAGTGCAGTGGAGAAACGGAGCACTCGAAACCACACATCTTGTGTATAAACTGCCGTAGCAGTCGTTTCGCGGCTCCACGGGAGAAAAAGCTGACCTGGTTGACCTGGTTTAACGCCTCTTCGTAGAAAGAATGCAGGACGCCGTAATCCTTCTCTGCTTGTTTACAATCCTAAAACACAAAAAGGGGAAAAGTCAGAAACCTGTTCTTTCGGAAAACGTGTGCAGTGGCAAGACGTTGAAATTTTCTCCCTCACCTCCGTTAAGGTCACATTCTTGCGCTGGATCGTCATGAGCCTTTGCTCCAACTCGTGCACGTGGTCTTGCAGGACGTTCGAGTCGGATATCAGGTCGGAGTTCTCTCTGCGTAGCTCCGCGTTCGTCTCCATCAACATACCGCATCTTTGTTCAGTTTGGGCCTGAGCCACCTGAACGTTCTACAACCCAAAAGTAACGACTTCATTACTTCTGCTACACACGTTATTCATGGTTCAAATCATCAGAACGACTTGTGGCGCTTTATGGAGAAAAATGTCCAGAAAAAAAGCGGGAATTACACAAACACTTACCTTCAATAACTGCTTGTGTTTTTTTAAGCTGACTAGTGTTCGCTTGTGCTGTAGCCTGAGCATTTTGTATTGATCATTTTTATTAATAAATTCCTGAAACACAGGCAGGGAGCAGAAGATGAGGAAATTCTAAGTAAAATTAATTTTGGTTTATACAATTTTTTTTTTTTATATTATCTTGTATATTGTGAATTATAGAAGTCATGACTTACTCTGCGTAACTTTTGTTTCATCCATTTATACCTCGATTTCATGGTACACAGAAAATACTGGTCCTTCTTCGAACTCTAAACACAGTCATGGAGCAGAAGAGTTTGCAACTTTACATCCGTTTAATCAAAACTCTTCATTTCAGAGTAGAACTTTTTACCCCTAATAGCAAACAAATGCGTTTATTCAGAAAACGTTCTTATAAGCATTTAGACAGGATATTCAGTGTTCGTGATGCGACGAATAAATAAATGGAATCGCAATCAATCCCACACATCCCATCTTTAACTGAGGCCCACTCGAAGTTCTCACATTATAGCTATAGGAACTGCAGGGATTTTCTCGCTTACCATCATAATCTTATTGAGGTTGTCCTTTTGTTCCTCAGCTGAGTGCTGCAGTAAATCCATGTCCAATTCCAGTTTGCAGATCTCATTCTTCAGCTCAGCATTAGACTCCATCACCTGCTCGTATTTTCTCTCAGCTTCGTTCAGGGAGACCTGGAGGTTCTACAAAAGGACAAGCTTTATTTATTGGCTTTACTGATGAAAGAAACTGGCGATACGATACGCATCACCTTACGGGGGTCGCGATACGATGCGTTGCGATACATTGCGTAATTTAAGCCGATATATTGGGATATTTCTTATTTTAGAAATAGTATATAATTTTAGGAAAACGGTCGTTAAAAACACACCACAATGTGCAAACTAAAATTAACCAGAGCAGAGTGGGATCTGCTTTAGCATGAATTACATCTAAAATGACACTGCTAACTCTAAACCCTTAAACCTACCCATACAAGTATTGCAATAGATGAACACAATTAATATCTTTTTCAAAACATATGCACATAGTCGTCAGAAGACAATAATAATAAAGTCTGATTGACGAGTGCATTATATTAGTAGTGTTATTAGCACTAGGGTAGAAGTAAAAACACTATATGGGCGCTAACAAGTGTTTTACATCTTAAAGCTACAATCACAGGGAGACACGAAAATAAAGATTAAGAAAGACTATTATTTCTTCTATAAAAGTAAAGAATACAGACAGGCAAGAAACAACAGGCATGACATTAGAATGAGGTATTTTTATAATAAAATATGTAAATATTGTATTCTAAATAATACCTCATGCTAATGTCATATGTAAATATTCATGTAATTCATTTAATATCTCATTTGCTTCACATACACTTCTGCATTATAACTTTATGCCTCTTTATTACATTTTTCGTCTATTTCTCTTTACTGTTTAATATTGTTTGTTAAATCTTGAAGATTCGCTGTATTTCGCCTGTCGCCTCATTTAGGAATTTCATTCTACAAACTTGTCACTGGCGTCTGTATGACAAACAGAACTTAAAACTTGATATTCGTCTGTAATTATGCAATTATGATGGCATTTTAAAACATATAAAAGAAACTAAAACAAAACATACTGGTGTCGGCGCAAGTCAGTCAACGCTGCTCTTACTTCCAACGCATTATATCATTATAGCTATAATCGTTTTTACAGCAGCGCCCCCAGGTGGACATTTAACAGAATATCGCGATACTCACGTTCATCGATATTTTCTCACACCGCCAATACACGCAAATTCAGACACGTCTAAAGACTCAACAGAAATGTTTAGGAGGAGGATCAAGAAGATACACAGGTACGCTTACCTGTAGTAACTCTTCCTTGTGGGCTAAAGTTTCCTGCATCTGATGGAAATGCTCTTCAAGAACAATATGATCCTTGGACTCTTGCTCACATTCCTAACGCAAAACCAGAAAAGGATCAATGGCGTTTAATTCAGTTTGAAAAAAAGGAACGTATTCCAAAAGTCCTGACTTAGAGAGAACCTACATGTAGAACCTGGTCAACTTGGTGAAGAGCTTGCCTCAGCTGTTCATACCGGGACATCAGGATGCTGTGAGCTTCTCGTTCCTGCTGATACGCCTACAACGCAGGCGTGAGGAAGAGGAGGAACGAGTTAGTCGTTAACGCTCACGTCCACAACGATCTGCTGGACCACCGTTTCCACCAGGATTTTCTCTCACCTCGGTTTTGATATCGCACTCTCTTTGTGCCTCGCTGAGCAGTTGCTCCATCTCGCTCACTTTCCTCTCCAGGTTGGACTTCTCGCTGTCCACCTCGTTATTCTTCTTCTTCACCTCCTCAGAAGCGCTCATAGAATCCTGAAAGCATTCATAAAGACCAAACAAATTTAGAGACAAAACCATCCTGAAGAAGATCTTCAGGCCTTTCTAAAGGTTACAGAAACAATCATTCACTGCTCCAATGTTCTGAACTGTCATGACCGGGTCGATCGTGTGAGGCTCCTCAGACACCTTCAGAGCACTGCTAGATCTGCTATCCGATCTTAAACTCTGGATTCAGTCTTTTTTTTTCAATAAAATTTCAGGAAACTTGTAAATGACTGAAGCGCTTCTTCTCATTTCGAGCTCTTTTTCTCCAGCCTGCTGGATCTGGGCTGGACACGGTACAGTATGAAATGCTCCAGTAGAAAGAAATATTCAGGAGTATTTAGGAGCAGTTTCCAGTCAGAACCTGAGTGAGAATGAGACTCGGTTCGACCCAGGACGCCGGCTAACAGCTGAGCTAATGGAGCTCCGTAGCGAACACCTAGCTCCGGTCAGAACAGGACAAGTTCGCTCGCTATCTAAGTCTAGCAGTAGTGTTGATGTTTACCTCAGAGACGGCACGGGGGGGCGGGCTGACACCGACTCCGTCCTCCGCTCTTCTCTTCCCATCTCCCCGGTGAATCCAGTAAAACAGCGCGGCTGCAGCAGCTGCAGCTCCAGCCGTGAACAGCAGAGGGGGCACAGCGAGATCCTTCATCTGAGCGCGAGCTAACGTGAAATTATTCAAGTGAGGCCGCGGGAAAAATGTCACGTGAACAATGAAACGCTTCCTCCCTGCTCGCGAGCTTTTATAAAGCGCCCTCTACTGTTGCGTCACAGCGGCGCGTTCCGTGACGTTGGAAATTATGAGTTTCAATTAATCAACCAATCAATCAATCAATCAATCAATCAATCAATCGCGGCTTCTGAAGCATAAACGGATCCTAACAGTCCACATTTCTGAACAATTATTTCTGTGTATAATAATTATATAATAATTGTATAATAAGTATAATAATAATAATCTGTGTAATCATTGCACTATCCATAACTTATGTTTATCATTGCACCCATATTTATTCTGAATATACAGTGCTGTATCATACAAACATTCACCTATCAGGCATAACATTACGACCACCTGCCAAAACAGTTGTGACCCATCGAGCATCAACAGCATGAACTTCCTCAGCAGTTTCAGCTACAGGAGCTCGTCTGTTGGATCGGACCTCACGGACCAGCCTTCGCTTCCCCACGCATATCAATGAGCCTCGGCCACCCATGACCCTGTCGCTGGTTCACCACTGTTCCTTTCTTGGAGCACTTTTAATAAATACTGACCACTGCGACAATTTAAATCTGGACTACTGTCAATATTTGTCATACACATACCCATCCTATTCTGTCTAATACTTGTATATATACTTTATAAACAATGCCAGAGACATGTTATGAAAATGTGTTTTAAATATATTTTACTCATATTATTTGTATTTGATAATAAATGTCTCTTGGTTATTAATAAAGGTCAAGGCACCGATAGTTAGATCGCTGGAACTATCGGCTATCAGAAAAAATCCATACAGATAGTTTTTCCTGTTTCCAGTCCGGTGCCACTACGAGAGCGGCCTCTAGGGGCGAATCACTGACGCCACGTGCTGTTCATTATATTAATTTTTTTATGATTTATTAATTATATAATTATATTTATTAATTAATATATTTATATGAATTTCATTTAGCACATTTTCATGATTCAGTACTGTTTTTTTTGTCATAAAGTTCAGTACTCTTTTACATGGAGTGTGTTTGTTTTCTATCCAGTATCCATTTTAATCAGTTGATTAGACGGTTATCGCGAGTACGATCCAACTTATATAAATAAAATAGAGAATATAAAACCATTCTTATAAAGAATATAAAACCAATTTCATTATGATAGTAATAATGCTCTTTTAATAGTTCGAAACAATAACCATTGAAAGGTAATGCTAATTTGTATGGTGCAGAGCAAAGTAAACTAATCTAGCACTATGATGAGAATAAATACATTCAAAATCTGCACGGCAACAAAAACAAAAACATTCAAAATCTGCACGGCCATGTCATTTTCTGCAGACAATACTACTAATCCCTGCAAACATTCTGGTCAGAGGAAAGTTTTTTTCCCCCCAAGATCCGGTGATGAGCTCAGAGTAGTTTATAATATAGCTTTCAAATGAAGAATGGAAAATGAACACATTTAAGAGAAGTTACGTTCGTAGAACAGTCGAGTCCAGCAGCATGCAAGATCAGAGCCGGAACATTTCACCGAGCGATTTTATTTCACGCTGAACTCTATTGTATTTTGTGAATCAGCATCTAATGCACAATTAACATACAAATCCATCTGAACGTTGCAAAACCACAAACTGTTGTGGAGGGAAACTAAAGCTCAGTTAGAATTCTCCTCCACTGTAGATTTTCCACAGTGAAAGAATTCAGTGTTTCAGTAAAACCAGAATTTCACAAATGAATCTTTTCATCATCAATATTTCATTACAGAATTGTAATAAAACAGTTTCAGCTCTAACTGATCTGATGCACTTTTACAGAGCACTGAAGTGGGAGGATCTTTACTGGGTATTTTTGACAAGCAACTCTTAGAAAAGGCAGTAATTTGTTAGTATATATGTGTGTAAAAGTGTGTATGTGGCTGTTGGTGAGAGGGTCGGAGAATGACAGCTTTCCTCTGTCCAGTGACAGCTGCAATCTGATCCTTCTGAGTTTCTGCGTTACTGAGAGGGGAGTGGACGGCTGCGTTGTAGAACGTGCTTCATATTTACCACCGCTACATTTAACGTACCACATTTCAGTTTTGGAGGTTATACTTCCCTTCTTCTGAGCCGATTCTGTCATCACGCCTACCGACCACTGCGTACAGACTCCTACTTCAATGTCCCAGCAGTGCATGCCTAAGTTAAAGTCCTCAGAGCCCAGGATGCAACAATGATGATTAAATCTCTCTGGATTATCAGGAAGCTTCTGTTCCTTGTTGCTGAATCTCACACTGGTCAGATCATCGGACACAATGAGCTTATGATGAGCAGTGTTGGGGTCCAGAGTTACAGGTGCTATGAAAAAGAAAAAAACATTAATAAATAATTAAGTAACTAACTAACAAAGAAAGAGGTTCTTACTGTATCGAACTGCACCCTGCATCTTCTCCCAGACTCTGAACTTCAGGTTGGCCAGATGTTTGGCCACATGGATCAGTGCTCCTGAAAGCTCCTCCGGACGCTGCAGTGTGCACTGAGCTCTGCAGGAACATCAGGATTCAGTGCCGTGTGGGTTTGGAGTCAGAAACACAGAGAACGAGAGAGAGGGGAAGCACATCACTCACCTTTTCACTGTGGTCTTGTAGTTCTGTAAAACAACAAAGCACATATCAGTGGATCCGACTGACGTTTTTCCTGACCGAAATGTGACGTTTCTGACGACGGAAACCGGTTTTTACTTTCTCACGGTAGAAATACAGAATAAACGACACTCACTTGTAAGAACGAGACGTCTTCACCTCTCATCTCCTCTTTTACGGCTCCGATCGTGTCTGAAAGAGATGAGATGTCTCTGCTCAGCTTCTCGATCTTCTCCTTTATCAGCAGACTCTTCTGCTCCTCTTCCTCTCTCAGTGCAGCTATCCTGGCTGCTTCATCATCTCGTAGAACCTGGTGAAGCTTCTCAAACTCCTCCTTAATCTGCTGCTCTGTGTGTTGGGCCTGAATCTGCAGTGAAGAGCGAATCACATGAAATCCATCTCAGTATGCAGTGATGCAGAACATCATTCTAATATCAACACATCTTATTGACTCTAACCTTTATATGTTCTGCAGTCTGACTCCAGGTTCGTTTACAGTCTTCAAAGATCTCCAGTTTCTCCTGTAATCGCTTCAGTGCAGTTTTCAGCTCCTCCTGAAACAAATCAACACACGAATGAAGACTCTCTGTTCAGGTATCGCTGGATTTCTCTAAGATAAGAACTCATTAGAGCTTCACCAGAGCTTTAGAGCTTTACAATTGAAATATGATCCAATAACACACTCACATGCTGTAGTTATGATGTCAATACATTTATCACAAGACAGTTCAGGTATTGTTTAATGAATTCACCATGTATTTGTTAATTGGACCTGTAGATGTACATAACTGTTGATATGTAGAATAAACATTACATGAACTCACATGAAATTTTATGTACCTTACAGTCTGTAATTGCCTCATCAACAGGGCAGAATTTGTGGTCAGTGTGTTTTTTTGAATCCCGACACACCACACACACTAACTGTTGATCTTCTAGACAGAAGAGTTTCAGCTTTTCACTGTGCAGACTGCAAACCATTTCACAGTCTAATGAAGATTTCTGACTTTTCTCCTGTAAGAAACTCCCACACAGGTTCTTTGATGAATTTCTATGTAATTCTATTTAATGAATTCACCATGTATTCGTTAATTAAATCTGTAGATATTAATATGTAGAATAAACTTTACATAAACTCACATGAAATTTTATTTACCTTACAATCTGTAACTGCCTCATCAACGGGGCAGAAATTGTGGCCGGTGTGTTTTTTGGAATCCCGACACACCACACACACTAACTGTTGATCTTCCATACAGAAGAGTTTCAGTTTCTCATCGTGCAGACTGCATACCGTTTCACAGACTGATGAAGATCTCTGACTTTTTTGGATGAAAGTCTCACACAGATTCATTAAGGCCACGTTTGATGAAGTGTCATCAGTGGACGACTTCCTCCTACAAACAGGACATTCTTTGGATCCGTTGGTCTTCCAGAACGTCTGCAAACACACTTTACAAACACTGTGACTGCAGGGAAGGAGAACAGGATCCTTGAAGATTTCCCAGCACACAGGACAGGACAAATCCTCCTCTGAAAACTTAGAAGCCATTTAATTTCACAGTTGTCGTTCCTCTCTCCAGTCCAAATGTTCAGAGTTTCACTTTGGTAAAAAGTAATCACGCTTTGATGCAGGTCTGTTAAAGTTAATACACGATTTTGTAGGTCCACTTAGTGATTAATTCCTTTCACCGAGCTGAAAACGAGACTCAGAATTCTCTATAAACTCACCACAGTAGAACACTGCAAAAGGTCTGCGGTGGTCTCAGGTTTAACACTGCTATAAATAGAGGAGATTTAGAGAGACCCCTCATGACCTGTTTAGTATCTGTCTTCATTTCAGTTCAACTCAGTGACTCGAATCATTTCATTCAGTTCACCAAAATGATTCATTCAGATTCGATTACTAATTCATTACCAATTCATTACTAATTCAGTGACTCTTTCAGTATTTGTTAATATTATACGTTATTAAGAGTGCCCTGAGGATAGAAAGTGATTTGAAAAATGCATTAAGTAGTTTTTAGTAGTTTTTAGTGATCATCTCCTTTCTTTCTTTTTGTTGAAAGGATGAAAAAAATGTAATAACCAAATTCAGTTTGTTCATTTACCATTTTGTTCAGAATCAGCAGGTCTACTAATCTTGTTCAGACTCAGTGAGGGGTTTATTGGTTCATTACCTCCAATCAATCATACCACTCTTTCACAGTTTGCACTTTTTTATTAAATAAACTATACATGCATAATTTAAACATTTTTAATTTATCCACAGATTGGAAATTTTATTAGAGGGACGGCGCATGTAGGACGTTTTGGAGACAAGGTGAGGGAGGTGAGATTGAGATGGTTTGGACATGTGAAGAGGAGGAACATGGGGTATATCAGTAGGAGAATGCTGAGGATGGAGCCACCAGGAAAAGAGGAAGACCAAGGAGGAAGTTTATGAATGTGGTGAAGGAAGACATGCAGGTAGTTGGTTTGATAGAGGCAGATGTATAGGACACAGTGGTATGGAGATTTATGGCATTCCGTCCACGCTGAGATGGTGTTTTTGAGTCAACGAAAACTTAGCTTTTTTTTAAAAATGAGTTTTTACATCGCTGTGTTGAATGTATATAAGTTTGAAGGCTTTCGAAAACAAACTAAACACATTTCTAGTCGTTGAGGGGACGTTTTAAAGAGCCAGAAAGTAAACTCCAGCAGGTAAAGAGTATTTTATGTTTTGCACGTGAGAATTTCCAGATGTTTTAGTGTGGATGAGCAACTTTTGAGAAAAGTGTATGCACGGAGTGTTTTTAGACGAAAACGGCATTTTTGAATTTTTCCGGATTAGTGTAGACGAAGCCTAAAATGTGTCATCATTTTTAAAAGCCTCAGTTTTCACACAGTGTTTTCTTTTAAAATGCACCAAGTAAATGATGAAGAGTGTAGACTTTAGGTGCTTTAGAGGAAGATGGACATGGAAGATCTGCTCCTGTTTAAACAGGTGACACTTTGATGAAAATATCCAATAAAACACTGACATTTATAAAACAAGACAATTGTAATGTATTATTTAATTTAAAAAAAAAAGTGTTTATTGAACCTATAAACATTGATTTGAAGAATAAAGTTTATTAATGACGTGGTAACTCGGGCATTGAACTTTTTGAGTTCAATGTTTAAAGGTTTTAAGTTCAAACCCCGGCAGCACTCAGCAAGGCCCTGAAACCACAACCGTTCAGTTGTATAGATGAGATAATTGTAGGTTGCTCTGAAAAAGGGCATCTGCCAAACCCTGAAACCTAAACGTTTATTACTTGACCTCACGGAAACATTTTATTATAATTCTGTTACTGCCTCATCAACATGGCAGGATTTGTGGTCGGTGTGTGTTTTTGAATCCCGACACACCAAACACACCGGCTGTTGATCGTCCAGACAGAAGAGTTTCAGTTTATCATCATGCAGACCGTTTCACAGACTGAATTTCAGATTTTTCTCCTGTATAAAAGTCTCAAACAGGTTCTTTAAGACCAGATTTGAGGGAGGATCGTCTATAGACGACTTCATCCTACAAACAGGACATTTTTCTCCTTTGGTCTCCCAGAACTTCTACAAACACACTTCACACACACTGTAACTGCAGAGAAGGAGAACAGGATCGTTGAAGATTTCACAGCACACATGACAGGACAAATCCTCCTCTGAAAACTTAGAAGCCATTTAATTTCACAGCTGTCGTTCCTCTGTCCAGTCCGCACATTCCAACTTTCACTTTCGCTTCGGTACAGAGTATCACGCTCTGGTTTTACAGAGACACACGGCACCATTTCCAGTCTCCGACTCCAGTCGGAATCATCATCATCTTTCGGCCTCACGCACTAGGGGTCGCCAAAGCGGATCATCCATACCCCCCTGTCCTCTACATCTGCCTCTTTCAAACCAAGTACATGCATGTCTTCCCTCACCACATCCATAAACCTCCTTCCTCTTTTCCTTTTTCCTGGTGATTCCATCCTCATCATTCTCCTACTGATATACCCCATGTCCCTCCTCTGCACATGTCCAAACCATCTCCATCACACCTCCCTCACCTTGTCTCCAAAACGTCCTACATGTGCCGTCCCTCTAATAAACTCATTTCCAAACCTGTCCATTGTCATCACCCAAATTACATCTCAGCATCTTCAGCTCTGCTACCTCCAGCTCCACCTCCTGTATTTTACTCAATGCCACTGTCTCTAAACAGCATATACAACATATGATTCCAGTCGGAATAAACAGGCTCAGAAAAGAGCGATCTCATAAACGCTGTATTTGGAACCGGTCTCAAAAGGAACCCATCATCATCTGGGTGAGACAGAATAGGGCAATTACAAAAAGAAAATCATTATAATCTAAAAATATTTATTAATAATAATAATAATAATAATAATAATAATTTGAACTCTTGCAGTACCTAGTTGTAAACTAAAAAATTTCAAACTCGTGACTAAACAAATAAGTTTTTCAGGCTATATTTAGACGCCTAGACTGCGGCCGAGCCTGGAAACCAATGAGAAGGCTCGAATCCAAGTTAACAAATACTTTGCGAGACATAATACTGTTTAGCGACGGCTGTATTCTCTCGCACAAACGCACATTAGAGCTTTCAAAATGCACCATGAAACGTCATGAAAATCGTGAATATTTTCCATTCAGGCCACCACACCCACATACCGGTTCCCCTGCAGGGAATTGTTTCTCTTGCTGTCACGGCCATTTCCCGAGTTAATTTTGCACTTGGTTTTGTTTCACATAATTTACACATTATTTAAGCTCCTTGTTTGGTTGCTGCTCTGGTTATCTAGCTCTTTAACTAGATGTTAGTAAGTGACAGTCACTATGAGTTGGACATTTTAGTGTATGTTTGTTTGTTATACTTTGTCCAGTTTCCTAGCTTTTCCCAAGGATCGATTTAGCCCTTTGTTCATCCCTAGTGCTTGGTTACCTCCTGTATTTAAAAAAAGAAAGTTCTGCATTCTCGTTTGTCCCCCTCTCCAGGGGTTCAGTTGAGAAAGAAGGCCTCGACCGAGTCAGGACACTTTATGAATATCCCTCTTCGACACTGCTGAGGATGCTCTAGGGTTAAGTGATATCGTCTCAGTGCTACGTCGAGGCCTAAATCGTGACACACGAGTATTTTAGACCTAAAAGCAGGTTTACAGTTAAGAAAGTGAAGTTCCTGGTTTGAACACTAGGTGTCGTTATCTCGCCAAATAATCTGAAACGCTCCTCGGTTTTTAGGACTGCAGATGGACTGGTATCTCCAAACCATGTTTTTTTTTTTTTTAGTTAATCCTGGTCGGAGACTCAAGAAATAACTGTTACTATATCCGCTCATTTATTTGAGACATATGTATACGTTGTTCACGGTTCATTGTGTGCGCACGCGTTTTAAAAACCTTTATAGTTTGTAGGTGAGAAGATTCCTGACGGAAGCAAAGTCCAGCCTTTATTTGTGTAAAGTGAGGAAAAGACGCTGGAGGATTCCGGTGCGGGGGGAAGCCCAGCCCGGGGCGGGGTGAGGGTGAGCGTGTATAGGGGAAGATGAGTTTCTAGATCTCTTGGTGAGCAAACAACGTGAGACAGTGGAGATAAAATTAATCAATCCCAAAGCATAAGAGCGGCGAGTTGAAACTGGTCGCTAAACACCAGAACAGCACCAAAACCGCACTAAAAGCGTGTCGCACACGGGATGTAGGGACAGCGGGGAATGTGCTTCCGGTATCGGGGCGTGACGTGACGCGAGCCGCTGGGTTCCTCCAGAGCTGCGCCGGGGTGTAGAGAGGGACAGAGCGGGGAAAGAGATGTGGCTGAATCCGGCCGAAGTGTCGCTAAAAAACGCGCTGAGTCTCTGGATCACGGAGAAATCCAACGACTATTTCCTGCTGCAGAGGAGAAGAGGACATGGAGACACCGGGAGCAGATTCGCAGGTACGCGCATTAAAAACCAGGCTGAAAAGCGTTTTTATTGGTGTGTGTGTGTGTGTGTGTGTGTGTGTGTGTGTGTGTGTGGGGGTGAGAGAAGCTGTTGTATAAATTGCATACATTGTAACAGATTAAAAAACAAGTAGGCAAAGTCTGTTTCCGTATTTAGGAACAAATTCATCAGTTTCTTTCTTTGTTTTTTTTTTGTCAAAAATGCATTGCAGAACATTGCAGCTCTCTATGCAAATCACAAACACACACACAGAGAAACAAACACACACAAACACACACATTATCCGTGTATATAAAATACTGAGAATCTGAGTACGAGGTTCAGGAGGCTTTTTAAACATTCAGTGTTGGTGGTTTTTTTCTATTCTGGAAAGTCTCACGTTTCAGCTTTCTTTATTTCCAGGCTGAAAAAAGTGAGTTTGTGCGACTGAAAATAAAACCAGGGATCCAAACTCCAAACTTGTCAAACTCCTTTCAGATAATAAAACCCCGTCTTGTCTACAATCCCCCCCAGAGCGTCTGGTAATCTGTAGAATACACAGGAAGGGTGTGAGGAGGAAGTGTGTATGTCGCATAGACAGAAAAGCAAAAGTCTATCAAACTTGTGACCCGTTTAATAATCTACAGGTCTTGATTGATTTAGAAGGTGAACAAAACCTGCAAACGGTTATTTCAAACCAGATTTGGGAAATGGTTTCTCCACCTTCCTGTTTCAGTCTCGGGCAGCAGCTGAACTTGCACCTGTCGTAGCAAGGGCCTGGTGTATTTGTTTAAGATAGCAACAGGCCGTGACCCTCAGGAGACCAAACTCACAGTCCGGTGGATATGCGGTGAAACTGTAGGCTAATGTTAACAGCTTTTTATCTGAGCAACACATTTGTCCTACTTTTTTTTTGGGTTTTTTTTGCGCATTCCCGGACAGCCCAGATACATTCTCCATGACGAAGAAAAAAAAAGTGTAAAAAGAGAACAAACGATTCTCTTTCTTCGCCATCTCACATTCCTCCTTTTGCTAGTAGAAAAGCCAAATGGCAGTTTGCAAGAATCCCTTTCTTCTTATTGTCTCCTCCTGCGAGCGATCATGAACTCTCCAGAGACTCGGTGATGGCGTTTTGTAGCGTCCTTACTTTCGGCCTGGAGTCGTGTTGTGGCGTTTTTTTTCCCATTTTTCTCTTTGCAGAACGCGTGCGATTGTCCTGCTTTTGCGGATCCATTCGGCGTGCTTTTCTGCTCGTTCTTTCTGGAGTCCCAGAGCTCAACCCACGATTGGCAAATCTTCACGTCCAGAGGCCTTTCGATTCGTTTCCTGCATTCTGGGCGCTAGATGATACCGTATACGGTTCTGCTCTTTCTATCGGTCACAAACTCGACCAACTCGGTCGTAGGCACATTATACATCATGACTGTATCCTACAGCTACGACAAGGCAGTCAATCTATTGTTCTTGAAGTGTCTCCAGCGATGCTGCGATTCATGACAGATCTCCACAACGCTGTCAAGACATTTGAGCCTGATCTTCATCTTGGGGAGTTGGCGAAGTCCGCTGGCACCAAATCTGGCGAGTAGGGTGGGTGCGGATCTGAGATGCAGTTTGAAAAAGGCGGATGTAGAGGACAGAGGGGTATGGAGACGGAGTAGCCGAAAGAAGAAGATGATGATTTTATTGCCAAAACGTGCTCCACTATCTGCTCTTCGCAGCCTCTGTGGAGTAACCTTTTGAAAGCACTGTAATAATAGTATCGATTTCAAAAGACTTCAAAACGGTAACCGCACTGTAGTGTTTTCTTTGTTTTAGTTTAAAATGATCCCAAACTTGGGAAACTTTCTGGCATTTTCTTTGACCTGAATCTTCTCCTCGACCCTCACTGTTTCCTTCCTGTTCTGCAGCATCTTCTGTGTTTAGTTTAGCGGGTGGTGCGTCAATAAAAATGGTCAGTGGGAAACGCGGTGCTCCGTGTTTAATTAAATAGACCGAATGAAGCATTAAGGAAATAAATGTTGTTGAATTCGTTACAGCCCTAAAGTTATCGTTGACCACACGGGGGAAATGTCTCGCTGCGTGTCGTGGTCCACCAGGCTG
This sequence comes from Silurus glanis, assembly GCA_014706435.1. Lineage (NCBI taxonomy): Eukaryota > Metazoa > Chordata > Actinopteri > Siluriformes > Siluridae > Silurus > Silurus glanis. Next base: position 37,420 of record JAAIIK010000308.1, read on the forward strand.
CGGGATAGCTTAGCGTCACTGGATTCTTTTCATGCTTTGCATTGAGATACTATCTCGGTCTCTCTATCCGATGATCCGTCTGTCTCATGATCTCCATTTCTTTTTGATATTCTCTCTTATGGTTGGTTTGTCTGTAGAAATATTTAGAAGTATTCTGTGAATGTCTCAGTCTGGTGTGTTTTTCCATTGTCCGTCTTGCCACAAAGATGTGGTGTTTCCCTCTCATGGTCACTCTCTGATGGTCTCATGGACTTTTGAAAACTGTACCTCTACTGTAACTGTAACTCTAAACCTCGGTTTAGAAAATGAAGAATTTTTTTTTTGGTTTGAGTGCAGATGGAGAGCAGCACCTCTTAGTAACACAAAAGAAAAGTGAAACATGAGGAAAAGGAAGTCAGGTCATTGTCTACAGCGTGGTTTGTGGTATGGCCCGTGGCTTGCTTGTTTGTGAGACTCATGGAAATCTGTATATTTGTGTGTAGGTATGTTGGTGGGAGCGCTGGACACCGTGTTGGACTCGAACGCACGAGTCGCACCGTTTCGGATCCTACTGCAAGTTCCTGGTTCGCAGAACAGCTGGGTCATCGCCAGCGGCAAGAACTTTCACAGCCGTTTGCAAGCATTACACTTTGAACACTCGTGTCATAGAATATCATTACACAGATGCAACTTTTGTTATAATGGCTTAGATACTTTGTTTATATATTTGATATTTCGTGTGTGTGTAGGGACCACAGTTGAAGAAGTTCAGAAACACTGGAACTGGTTGGACCAGAACCTGTTGCCCTACATGTCTGTGTTTGAGAACAAACTGGACGCCGCGAGTTTTGCGCAAGGCAAAGTCAAGGTTTATCTCGCCGATTCGTATTTTAACACTGAGGCGCATGGCAGATTAATACTTTTTTTTTTGTTCAAACCGCATTTAATAAGCCATCTTAAACTCGAGGTTTTATTTTAATCCTCACTCTCACCTACATAAATGTGTTTGTCGATGGGAAAGGCCATCGATCGATCGCTCATCAAACGCCGCATCGTTTCCCAGGGCCTGATCGCAGAGGAGGCGCCGGCGGGCCTGGCGTCGCCGGAAGAAGACCCGACCCCTTTCCGCGAGGCGACGGCGCGATTCGAGCAGAGGTTCGGCCTGCCGCCGACAGAAAAACTGGTGGCTCATTATTCTTGCTGCTGCCGGAAAGGCAGAGTGCCACGTCAGGGCTGGCTCTACCTTTCCACCAATCACCTGGCTTTCTACTCGTCCATGCTCGGGAAAGAGGGTGAGCGATTTAGTTTCTCTCGTCCGATCCCGTTCCGGTCGCTAAATTTACATCACAATAGAAGGCGTTTTACTTTGCGGTGTCGTTTGCTACATTGATTTTAGGGAAAACAATTTTCACCCCCCTCCCGTTTCAACAGCAAAGCTGCTGATCCCGTGGGCGGAAGTCACGGCTCTGGAGCGCGCGACCTTCGGCCTCGTCAACGACGCCGTCCGAGTCCGAACTCGGAGAAAGCGGCACGAGTTCTCAATGTTCCTCGACGTGGAAGAAGCGACGACGGCGATGACGCAGTTGGCAGACACGGCGCTGCGCAGACTCTTCGACGACGGCCGTCCGGCTTCCGACGTCACGAAACGGTACGGACCCCCCTCTGCCGAAACGTGTCAATCAAAAAACGTGTAAATTCGAGCTTCTTCAGTGTGCGGGTTATGTTTTTGCTTCACTTCCTTTAAATGAAAGGAAGGATGTACAAATAAGGAAGAGAAACAACAAAGAAGGAACAGAAAAAAGTAAGCAGTGAGTCTCCTTTTTAGTGCTGTACAGAATAAGTAGCTCCTGTACAGCGTGTCTGATGTGTGTTTGTGTGTGTGTGTGTGTGTGTGTGTGTGTGTGTGTGTGTGTGTGTGTATGCTAATGTGTGGTATAATATGTGCTTTCGAGCTTTATTAACTCTGTTTGTTTATAAAATGCCTGCAGTCAAGGCCTGCACTCTAATCTAGAGCTGTGTGTGTTGCGCTCCACAGGGACCTGGAGCAGCAGGCTCTGCGCCAGTACGTGCTCTCGCTCTTCGGCCTCCCCCGTTCCGAGACGCTGAAGGAAGTCATGCGATGCTCAGCCTGGACGCCTCACGCCCGATGTCACACGGCCGGGACTCTCTACGTCACAGAAAATTACATGGCCTTCAGCAGCCTTCAGGAGGGACACTGCACCCTCCTCATCCCGTTCGCCGAGGTACGGCCCGAAGCGACTATTGTAAATATCTACGATTTCTATGCCTTTGAAAAGTCTTCGATCAAGACTCTCAGCGGAGCCCCGATAACGAGCTTTTCTGTAGACATAAAAATAATTATAAAAAAAAAAAAGGCATGTGGGAGTCGTATCACGAACACGTTCTGGTCACGCCGGGCCTCTGCCAAAGTTTGTCGAGAAGTTTGCAGTGCGATTATTATTACGTGGGTGGAGTCTCCAGCGTTCCCCCCACAACCCCCAATTAATTTGTAGAGAGAGAGTAAAACCGAGAACGGTTTTAAATAGAGCTTCTCACCCACCAAAGGCGAAAGCGAGAACAGGAAATAACTAGTCTCGTGGAGGCTCTGCAGCAGCGCTTCTGTCGAGCAAGTGCAAAAAAAACAGCTTGATTTAGAACTCGAAGGAAACTAATGAACTCCGAAGCCAGGTTTTTCTTAAACAGCGTGACCCCGCGTGCCTAAAAAGAGCCGCGCCTCGGGCGGGTAAAAACCGCAATGGCGACCGTACCGTACCCTGACAAACATCGTTACCGATTTCATACCGTTCTCTCAGGTGCAGTCCGTGGAGAAAGCGGAGAGCACCAGCGCTCTGCCGAACCCCGTGATCATCAGCGTGCGCTCCAAGCGCGCTTTCCAATTGATCGAAGTGGCTCACCACGACCGGCTGGTGGACGACCTGAACGCTCGTCTCAGAGCCACGCCCGTCAAAAACACCCAGGTACCGTACCTCGGCATGGCTGATCTCTTTACTCGCCGAGTCTTTTTATCGCTTATAACCATGTCTCCTTTATGCCCATTTGTCTTGTAGGTTTCCTCTACCCCGTATTACACGTTTTGCTACGACACGGACGAGACGGCCCGTCCTGTGATTCTCGAGGAAGCCTTAACGTCCACGTTCCTGTCCGGCCGATCGGAATCCCCAGAGCGCAGGCGCGTAAGTACGAGTACCGATGTGTATGTTGTTTTTCTTTTCTTTTTTTTTCTTTTTTTTGTGAGAATATTTATGTAATGCAATACTGTCCGAGTTATAAAACACTGCAATCGAAAGGTATTCAAACCCCCTTTCTTCAAATTTTGTTGCAGCCTGATTCTGATTAATTTTTTTTCTGATTAATCTACACATCTAACGGACAAGGCGCAAACGAACGAGACGAGCAGAAGCTCTCATGCTGAAGAGGACGAGAGAGAATTGGTTTAAAAAAAGGTGGCCTCCTCCTGTCGTACGGAACCGGTTCGAATCATCCAACGTCGACCGACAAACAATACTATGTGTTGTAGCCAAAAATGAAAACGGCGGCAATCTTTTAAACCGCTTGCAAACCAGGGCCTTCTATAGAAACGTGTCTTCCCAAATCATGTCCAATGGAAACACGGGTGGACATAAAGAGAAATCGAAGGCATCTGAGCTCATTTTCAGTTGCTGCAACACGTGATTGTTTTGTTTTCACCCCGGATTATTTAATTGTAAAATATTTAGACCATATTTAAATTATTTTTTCAAATTTTTTTTCCTTCACTCAGGACCCCATAAACACAATGTGAATGACTGTAGTATCAAAAATGAGTAAAGTGAAGGCGGTCTGAATACATTCCGACTGTGAGCATGTACATACACGATGCGTGCGTGCTAACGCTAACCCTAACTTATTTTCGGTCTAACTCATTTAAAAAGCTCGCTGTTTATGCTGAACCCTGCCAGGAAGTGAGGCAAAGGAAGCGGCCCTGAAGAGATCAAATGTCAAATAATTTTTGTTTTGTATGTACGTGGTCGGTATCACAGCCACTTCCCCCGAAGCGTACGAGAAACAAGGGGCAACGGTGGTCCTCCTTTTCACCGCTACGATATTTTTGTATCAACCCTGTAGGCGTTTGGGGCCACGGTCCTGCCTTGTCTTCTAATCAGGCCTTTCACGTTTGTCGTAGCTGTGGGAGGAGCATCTGGAGGAGTTTGGGCGCGGTGTGCCCGCCTTCCGCACAGAAAAAACACGAAAACTTGTGGCCGCGGGCATCCCAGAGTCGCTACGAGGAGAGATGTGGCTGGCTTTTTCAGGTAAAAGCTACTGTGTGTGTGTGTGTGTGTGTGTGTGTGTTTTAAAATTTTTTATTTTTTTTATTTAATTTTTTTTATAAACTGATGATGAAGGGTGCGTGTGCACTTGTTTGTTGGCGTTGCAGACGCGCGCTCCTATCTGAACGACCGCTCACCCTCTTACTCCGACCTGCTGGCGGCGAGGACGAACGAGCAGACGAGCGACGAGATCGAGCGAGACCTGAGGCGCTCGCTGCCCGAACACGCCGCGTTTCAGAGCGAGACCGGCATCGCGGCACTGCGGCGCGTGCTCAACGCCTACGCCGCCCGCAACCCGGCGATCGGCTACTGCCAGGTACAAACGCGCACCCGCACGAGCGGTCCGTCCGCTGACGCGAAACCGTATCTCACGTCGTCTCGTTCGTTTGCGTGCGCAGTCTATGAACATCTTGGCGTCGTTCTTGCTGCTGTACACCAGAGAGGAGGAAGCGTTCTGGCTGCTGGTCACGGTGTGCGAGAGGATGCTGCCCGATTACTTTGACCGCAGGGTCATAGGTGAGTGTGTGCGGGAGGAAAAACACAACTGTTCCGTGGGGGTTTGTTCACCGTTGCCAGTTCAGCGCCGTGAGGTCGCGTCCTGAGCGTGTGCCTCTAGCTCTCCCTTCTCCCCCGTCTTTCTTTCTTTCAGGCGCTCAGGTGGACTGCTCCGTGTTCGAGGAGCTGATCCGCGAGCGGCTGCCCCATCTGGCCGAGCGAGTACCGGACCTTACGGCTCTCTCGTCTCTGTCTCTCTCCTGGTTCCTCGCCCTGTTCCTCAGCTCCGTACCGTTCCGCAGCGGCCTGCGCGTCCTCGACTGCTTCTTCTGCCACGGAGCGAAAATAATATTCCAGCTGGGGCTCGCCGTGCTCGACTCGAACGTCGAAGATATTTGCACCAGCTCCGACGACGGCCAGTCTCTGATGATTCTGACCAGGTATATGTTTTAACCCGTTATGTCTTTTATGGTTACGGTTTGTCATTTTCTGACACTACGCTCGATTAGACTTAATTGCACGTGAGATTGAAAACTTCACTATCTAACTAGAGTGTGACGTTTCCTGAAGAAAATGTGAGTAGTGCGTGCCGGTGCAAAACTCCACACCCCGGCCGTTTTGTTTTTAGTGCCGACCACAAGATGCGGCCGTACTCGGAGAGACGAGCGATTCGATACCTCGCACAGCTGATTTCTGCCTCTTTTTTTTTAAACACGCCCGTGTTGCAGGGGTTTTGGCGTTTTTAGTATTTTGTTCACGTTTCCGCCCACGTGGCAAAACGCGGTGTCGAAACGGCACTCCACCGGAGATTCCCCGGACCGTGCCGAGCGGTTCGACGTCCGGGTCGGAGCGGGTTTAGCGGCGCGGTAAGCTAATGGGTTTGCGTGGTATACCTTGGCTGGTATAGCTATGAAAGCCTTCTGTCGTCCTTCTTTGGACTTCAAAGGTGTAATCCGTACCAGAGAACTGCAGGATATGGATGAAGCTGATATAACCTCAGAATTGAAACAACTGGGTAGGCCTGGGCGATAAATCGATTTTATCGATTAACTCGAATGTGTAGTTTACATCGATCTGTTTTAATAAAAATCTGGTTTCTCTTTAATGTCCGCCGACGCTCGCCTCTGGGCTTCCATAGTTTCGAACGAACTCAGCCCTCCCCCCTCCCCCCGCGCGTTTGCCATAGAGACACACAGACAACATGGCAGCGAGCAGAGAAGAACTCGTTCCCAAGAAAGGCACAGTGTCATCTGTAATTTGGAATTGGTTCGGTTTTGCTGCGTCAGACGCAGCACAAAATTGTCCCGTGTGGATTAAAGAGAAGTAAATACAAAGAATGAAACACACAAGGAAGGTGAGCTATGTTGAAGCTCGCAAATTAGTTGGAGGACTCCTGCTTTTACCCTGAAGTAGTAGTCTTATTCTGCTGTTGTTATAGACCAGGGGTCACCAACGTGGTGCCCGCGGGCAACAGGTCGCCCGCAAGGACCACATGAGTCGCCTGCGAGCCTTTTCTAAAAATGTTTCCTACCTTGTTAAATCATTGTTGATAATTATTGTGAGAAATCATTAACATGATCAGTGTCTTCACATAGATCAGGGGTGTCAAACTCTGTGTCAAATCCGGCCCGACGTACAATTATATCCGGCCCGCGAGATGATTTTATAAAGATCTATTATTGTTGTTAATGACCCGGCGATATGAAGCGCTGATAACACAAACTACAGATCCCATAAAGTCGAGCTTCTGTTGATGTATTTAACCCTATTGTACAGTTATTGTGAAACAGCGCCTCACAGTGGCGAAGAAAAAAGTTGATTCTGAAAACAGAGCTTTTCAAAACCGATGGGATTCTGAGTAGATGTTTACTGACACTGGCGGTAAACACGTGTGTCTTATTAGTGGAGCGAATGTGGCTGTAATTAAGGAATTTAATCTAAGACGGAACTACGAGACAAAACATCAGGAGAAGCTGAAAAACCTGAATGCAGAGCAAAAGATACAGAAAGTAGAAGAGTTAAAGAAGAATCTGACATTTCAGCAGAGCAAAATCACAAAGTGAAGCTGGTGTGAAAACAGAGGAGAAATCAGAGGCACATCAGCCGGTTATTTACCGAGGGAGAGTTTCTGAAGAGCTGCATGATGAAGCTGCGAGACGTCTGGTGTTTAACTGGAGATATTTTTATGGAGAGCAAAATATTTTAAGTTATTTAAAGTTTCAGATTATTTTTTATAAAATGGCAAAAGAGCAAAGAAATCTGATTGTTTTGATTTGTTGTTATTTTAACATTTACTTAAAAGCACAGTTTTTATTGATTTGTTCGGGGTTTTTTCGCAGCATGTTCATATTTCTAACTTGTATCATTTTGACAGGAGATATTTATGTATTTATTTAAAGTTTTAGTTTATTTATTCTAGAATAATATTCCTGTCTGTTTTTATTCATATTTATGTTAAAAAAATTGTTTTAGTGTGTTCAATAAATGTTTATCCTGTTCGGCCCGCGACCTAAAGTGTGCTTTGAGTTTTGGCCCCCTGATATAGATGAATATCATGAATTATTAATAATAACATATAATTAAAGGTAAATTGAGCAAATTTGTTATTTCAGAATTGTGTATCAAACTGGTAGCCCTTCACATTAGTCGGTACCCGAGAAGTAGCTCTCGGTGTCAAAAAGGTTGGTGACCCCTGTTATAGATAGTATATAAGACACATACCAGTAGTTGTCAGACGGATCTAACTTGGATATCTACAGATAAACCCAAAGACATAAGCAGCACAAAGAATTTGAATTCCCCAAAAACAAGGAACGTTTACATTCAAACCAAGCAAGTTCAAGATGTACAACTGGAACAAAGCGGTTCAAAAGAAAAAAAAATCCCAAAGCACAGTAACTCAAAATTCAAGTCAGGACATACGTCGATCTCAGGAAAACGATCATCCGAAAGACGTTGAAATGACTGAAACTGTGCTTAGTCGCAGCCGCAGTCTCTCCCCTAAGTGTAAAAACAAAGGACCCGCTCCCATCTTTCCCGCTCGAGGATAAGTAGCCATAATAATCCGGTGGAATTGTCGAGGGATAAAAACTAACTTTGCGGAATTACAACAGTTAACTGCGGATCTGAGTCCACTTGTCTATTGTATTCAGGAGACCCACTTATCTCCAAAAGATGCCTGGAGGTTTAAAAATTTCGAAATGTACAGTGCGTATGGTCCAAATCTCCACCGGCCTTCTGGGGGAACAGCGGTCTTGGTGAAAAGCAATATAATTCACAGTCATATAGCGTTGGATACCCAGTTCCAAGCAGTAGCAGTTCAAATTACTCTTCACAGAGTTATAACAGTACGCTCTATTTACATTCCCCCGTATGAAAGTATTTTACCTCGGGAAACGGATAAACTTGTTTCACGACTACCAATGCCGTATATACTCACGGGTGACTTTAACAGTCGTAATTCTTTATGGGGAGAAGACCGATGTGATGTCGAAGGAAAAAGAACGGAAGCTTTTATAGAAATAATGATTCGTGTTTGTTAAATGAGGGGACAAAAACACATCTTCACCCAGGTCACGGTACCTATTCGGCGATCCATTTGACAATATGCAGTGCCGATATCTACCTTGACTGCACACGGAGGGTCTGGGATGATCTCTGTGGAAGTGATCACTTTCCAGTTATCATCACATTTCCACAAGTAAATATTCAAATTAGACCTTCAATGTGGCAACTTAAACAAACAGACTGGCTTTCGTTTCAGACTATGTGCTGGGAAAAGTTTGTTCTTGCAAACCGGGACAATCGACGCTCCATAGAATCCTTCTCTCAGCAGTTAATTGATATTGCAAATGAAACAGCAAAACTTTACAATAAAGCCAATCCATGGTTCAACGAGCAAAGTAAAAAGGCTATTAAAACACGGAAAAGGCAGAGCGTTTTTTTAATAAACACCAATCAGAAACTGATTTGATACGTTTTAATATTTGCAGAGCTCAAGCTCGTAGATTTATAAATCAAGCAAAGAAACAAATTCGGAGACAATTTGTGTCAAGTCTAACCCGTTATACTCCCGCGAAGAGGATTTGGAACATGATTCGTAGAATGAAGGGCATGGAAATGGAAAGGGCATGGAGAATTGCCTCCCTGAATTTCATCTAAGACGAGCACAGCAAGAATGTAAAGAACTGAATTTTTGTTCTGATGACATGGAAGTATATAATCAACCCTTCAAGATGGAAGAATTAATAAACTCTTTAAAATGTTCACATGATACTGCTGTTGGCCCAGATCAAATTCATTACCAGTTTTTGCAGCACTTACCTTACTGTGGATAATTTCAACTCTGTATGGATTTCTGGAAAAATACCAGATTCTTGGAAAGAAGCAACAGTGATTCCTATACCTAAACCGGGGAAAGATCACACCGATCCAAATAACTATAGACCCGTTGCTTGTGTAAAACCATGGAGAGAATGATTAACAACCGCCTCGTTTGGATACCGGAATCGAAGAAACAATTAACTGACTACCGGTGTGGATTTAGGCGTGGTAAGGGCACACCGGACCGACTAATTCGACTGGAAAGAACATGTTGTCGCTGTATTTTTTGATCTAGAAAAAGCATACAATACAGCATGGAGGTATGGGATTTTGAAAGATCTTCAACGAATGGGCTTTAGAGGAAGACTACCTATCTTCATTTTAAACTTTTTAACCAGTAGATACTTCAAAGTCCAAGTAGGAAAAACTCTATCAAATATTCACAAACAAGAACTTGGAGTTCCTCAAGGAAGAATCCTGTCTGTCACTGTCTTCAGTATCAAAATCGATAGCATTGCGGAAATTATCGGATCAAACATATTCTGCAGCCTTTATGTAGATGATCTGAGCCTCTGTTATAGAGGGAGGAATATGAGTATAATCGAGAGACGTTTGCAATTATGTATTAACAGACTTGCCAGTGGACCATTGAAAATGGTTTTGAGTTTTCCAAAACCAAAACTGTTTGTATTCATTTCTGCCTTCAGCGGACTCTGCGTCACGACCCGGAACTTTTCATCGAGGGAGAACTGATTAAAGTTGTTAAGGAAATTAAGGTTTTAGGTCTTGTTCTCGATAACAAAATGACTTTTATCCCGCATTTAAAATTGTTAAAAAACAAGTGCCTGAAAGCTATGAATATTATTAAAGTCTTGGCCAAAACGAAATGGGGTGCAGATTACATCGTTCTTTTGAGACTTTATAGAGTTCTCATTCGATCTCGTTTGGACTATGGCAGTATAATTTCTGACTCTGCCAGGAAATCATATAAACAAATAATTGACACTTCAATATGCTATTAAACTGAAAGCGAATGAAAATAACCCAGCTTACTCTGCAGTTTTGAATCCCCAGTCTGATCAGTTGTACGAGAGCAAACCGAGATCCGTCAGACCTTTCGGCGCGCGCATTAATCCGCAATTGGGAAATTCGACCGTAAATTCGGACGACTTGCGTCAAACACACTTCAGTTCCTTGCCTCCTTGGATATTAAGGAAGCCTGTAATCAACAGGGTTTTAGGACATCAGAAAAAAGGTGTGACTATATGTACATAAGAGGTCAGTACCCCTTACACTTACCAATATTCACGGATGGATCAAAGGCGGAAAATGGCGTAGCTGCAGCGACGGTGGCCGGACATCAACAGTACGGAATTAGAATTCCAAAAGAATGCTCCATTTTCACAGCTGAAGCCTGTGCTTTGCTCTTAGCTTTGGAACATATAGATAATTTCCAACAGAACAACACTATAATTTTTACGGATTCTAAATCGTGCCTTCAAGCAATGGAATCTTTGGAGCATAACCATCCGTTGATTGATACTATTTTAACCAAAGTTGATTGTCTGCAGAATAAACTTTCTTTCGGCTTCTCCCGTTAGGGGTCGCCACAGCGGATCATCCGCATGTTTGATTTGGCACGTTTTTACGCTGGATGCCCTTCCTAAAGCAACCCTCCCCATTTAGCCGGGCTTGGGACCGGCACTAAGGCTTGTGCAACCCTAATGGCTGGGGTCGGTTTCCTGACCGGGGATCGAACCCGGGCCGCAGGGGTGAGAGCGCTGCATCCTAACCACTAGACCACCAGGGAACCTTGTCTGCAGAATCAATTCTATAATATAATTTTCTGTTGGATTCCAGGTAGGGCTGGGCGATATGGCCTAAAAAAAAATATCCCAGATTTTTTCCCAAAAAATCCGATTTGCGATTTAAATCGATTTTTTTCCCCCCTGCTTAAAATCAATCGCATATGACAAAAAAAATGTTCAAAAAAAGTTGTAACTTTATTAAATAAAGTTTATTTACACTTCTGGGATTATAACCCACTTTGGGTTAAAGTGCAATCAGAAGCAACAAGCCAAAAATACAAGATGGCTCATTAGGAACACGCCTACAGAGTTTCATTCCGATCCGTCAGCCTGTCAACCTTCATTGGCAGCCATGTTTTTTTGAGACGCACGAACGTCCTCGTAGACCCCGCATGTCAATCCGATGGGACTAACGGATGCGTAGTGATGGCGGTTTTTTATTTCTTTCAATTTTATCAAGCGGTACACAATTATGAACATTTTGACCACAGATTGACCTGAAACTTGGCCCCGCCTACTTTGAATGTTTCGGCACCCCTCACCCTTCACTGTGCAGGGAACATTTCTGCACCGGTCCGGTTCCGATCGGGCGAAAAACCTCGCACTACTTTGCCAAAGTAGGTTTTGGACATGACTGCATTTTGTGGGAAAGACAGACTTTGTAGAGCGACTCAGGGATTTACTTAGTTTTGACCCATGTGAAATTTCTTTTTGACTGTAGCACCATCTGTTGGCCAATTGGGATGATACTTTATCAACCTCTCCCCAAATGGAGCGCCACCATCTGGCCAAGGTTTAGATCTTTAGGCCTCGCGGTTTTGTCTGCGCGATCAGTTTTATGGCGGCGAAATAATAATAATAATAAACATCCCTACAATTACAATGTTTCTGCACTACGCGCTCGAACGCATTTAAAGGAGGTACGAGCCATTTTATTGCAGATCGTCCCGTAAAAAGGTACAAGCACCGAATACGGTCTAAACTGAGGATTCAGTAGAGAATCATTTTCAGAAAACACTCGCAATCGTGCGCCAAAATCGTCCCAGACACCCGTTTTGATTAAGAGTTGAGTGTGATGTGGCATAGTGGTTTGTTTAGTTGTGTTTTTGTTTTTTTTGTCCTGCTCTTTTATAGAATTTGAGTTTCTTTGTGTGACTTGACTCGAGTCTAATGTAAGTTATGCACTTTTGCGGCCACAAAATTCTGTTACGCTGTAAACGCGGGTTCCGAGATCGGCGAGACTTTCGGTGCTTTCCGCAGTGACGAATCAAATCTCACCGATCGGACCCCTAACCCCCTCCTCAAAGATTGTGCGATCGGTTATACAGTAATGCTCAAATTTATTGCAATTTTTTTATTTTCCCAGTTTCCTGGAGCGCGTCCGAGACGACGACGAAGAAGAAGAGGAGACCCGGCGTGCGGGACGAGCGCCGATCCAGATGACCGGTCTCCTGGCCTCCGCTTATGAGGTGCGTGCGGCCGGAAACGACTCGGACACGTACGTAAAACGCCGTATACGAAGTTAACGAGCGCATGTGTTACGCAGAAGTTCGGCGAGCTGACCGTCAAGCGGCTGGAAAAGATGAGATCGAGGCACAGGATCCGGGTGCTTCAGGCCCACGAGGACACGGCTAAAGAGAACACGGTGAGTGGAGACGCTCGCCGGGTCGCGCTTCCGCCGACCAAAAACGAGCGCAATATTGACCGGTGTTTGACCTTCCGTAGTTACGGCTGGCGTCGTCCGGACTGTCCCTGTCTCGAGAGGACCTGTCGGAACTCTACGAAGTCTTTAAGGTGCGTTTGCTGCGTGTGTCGCTAAGGAACCGACGCCTGCGTCGAGTAGCGCCCCTCGTGACCGCCGCTCCGTGTTTTTCAGACGGAGCATTTGACCGGATTGTATCGGGGAGACGGAGAGAGTTCCTCTCGCGCCGAAGGATACCGACTCGACAGGGTCCAGTTCGGGACCCTTCACGACCGGTTGAGTCCGTGGCCGGGCGAAGCCCTGGCTCAGAGAACCTTCGACCTGCTGGACCCCGAGGGAACGAACTTTGTCTCGTTTGACGGGTTTGCGCGATGGATAGGTTTGGTTCGATTCCTTTTTATTTGCGCTGCGCTTTTTGCAGTTTTCTCGACACGGCTAGAATATAGAATTTATTTCATTTGGTATAAAACGATATACGCATAAACATGTACCGATTTGCTGCTGCTGTTATTTGCCGCTTTTAGATTCGGCATTTGTCAGTTTTAATCGACGTTATTATGTTTTATCTCGATCACCCCCTAAACCCTCCCATGCTCCAACCTCCTTCAAACTCACATTTGGCCTGAACCGTATTTCTGTAACTGCACGTTTTCTGTGTAAAGTTGCTTTTAGATAATGTCTGTTGTGGGAAGCGCTTTACAAATAAAACTTGATTGAATTGTCTGATGCAAGATGTAAAATGAGCCTGAACTAGAGATGCATTTTGTTAATTGGCTCTCGGAACCAGATGTTGACGTGTCCGTTCGTGTGTGCCTCTAGATACGGTGTACGGCGAAGACCTGACGGAGAAGGTGCGTCTCCTGTATCGGCTGCACATTTCCCCTGGAGAAGGAAGCCGGAGCACGGAGAGTCTCGGTGTGTGTGTGTGTGTGTGTGTGTGTGTGTGTGTGTCTTTTCATGGCGTTGTTTCAATGAAAGGGTTAGGGTTTTTGGGGGCTGGAGAAGAGACCGGTTTGTTTTGTTTGCAGCTGGGTGCAGTGCTGGAGGAGCAGGAGAGGGCGGGAGCTCGAGCGAGCTGCTGCAGCAGATGCTCAGGGAGGAGTTGGCCAAGGCTGAGCGTAGCAAGGAGCTGTTGCCTGGCATGAAGCAGGTGAGTGAGGTCAGGCAGCAGTTGTGTGTGGAGAAAAGGGAGACAGGCACACAGACTGACCACCTCACCCTAGCCAGCCTTTGTTCTCTCACACACCCATTTTTTTTTACAGCACGAGTTCATTCAGTTCTGCAAGACCCTCTGCACGATGTGCCACGACGCTCCCGATGAGAACGAACTCATCCAAGCGGTAGGAGCGGTCACCGGGCTGGTGCTGAGAATCGGAGAAGCCGCGCACAAGGACCGGGAACCGGAGGGTACCCGGGAGCCTTCGGACGGGACGGTGACTTTCGAGCAGATCCTGGCCTCTATTCTAACGGAACGAGCGCTGGTCGACTTCCTGGAAATGCACCCGGACCCGGGCAGCAAGATTTCCTCCGCTAAAAGAGCTCTGGATCCGTGCGGTTCCTGACGCACGCGCTTGCCGTTCGACTCGAGCCGGATCCGAGAAGCCGTGTGACTTGTGCCGTGTAACGAATCTTTGCAAGAATAATCTTATTGAAGGAACTTCACACAAAATGTATTTACTTTAGAGCCAAATTTCACAGGCAACTCACAGATTTGAAGTTTGCACTGAGCCGCACCATGCGTGTGACTGAAATAGACACCGTGCGTGTATATTATTACAAGGACGGCCTATGCCACATGTTTGATACGTGTGGAAAAAATGTGAAAACAGCTAATAGTGTGTTTAAACTCTTGACTCGCATGTCGACTCCTCTTGTACAACCTAGACATGCAATATGAATGTAATGTGATCAGCTTTTTATTTTTATTTCCATTGTTTGCACCTACATCATTGTGGACACATTCAATCAAGTATTAACTTATGCAAGCGTTAGATTACCTCCCATTTACTGTACATGACCACTTTAACCCACACCACTGTGCCTTTCTGTTCTTGTGACTCCTTCCCCATAAATAAACACACACCAAACCTGCACTGTGCTTTATTGTGGGTTAAACCTTGCAATCGAACTATATTTCAACGAGGAAAACAATTCAAATAAATACAAACTATTTAACCGCTGAGCAGGTAAACACTGAGGGAAAAAAGGTTGAACAAGAGAGAAGGGTGTGGAAGTGGATAAGAGTGGGTCTGAGCCCCGAACACTGTCAGGAAGACTATTCCAAAGTTTAGGAGCTAAATGTGAGAATGTTCTACCACCTTTAGTGGACTTTGCTATTCTAGGAACTACTAGAAGTCCAGAGTTTTGAGATCTCGGGGAGCGTGACGGATTGTAGCGTGTTAAAAGACCGGATAGATACATGGGAGCCAAACCATTTAGTGCTTTATAAGTAAGTAGCAGTAGTTTGTAGTCGATTTGAAACTTAACAGGAAGCCAGATAAGATTGGGGTTATATGATCATATTTTCTTAACCTTGTAAGAACTCTTGCTGCCGCATTCTGAACTAACTGAAGCTTGTTTATTAATGATGCAGGACAGTAATGCATTACAATAGTCCATTCTGGAGGTCATGAACGCACGGACGAGCTTCTCTGCATCGGATATAGATAACTTGGAAATATTTCTAAGGTGAAAGTGGCTGTTTTTGTAACTTGGTTGATTTGATTTTTGAAAGACAAGTTGCTGTCTAAAATAACTCCCAGGTCTTTTACCGTTGAACCAGTGGTTACAGAACATCCGTCTAAATGCAGGTTGAGATGCTGCATACTGGTTTTTGGGCCGATGAGCAAAATCTCCGTCTTATCAGAATTTAATAGCGGAAAGTTACTATATAGAAACGTGTCTTCCCAAATCATGTCCAATGGAAACACGGGTGGACATCAAGAGAAATCGGAGGCGTCTGAGCTCATTTTCAGTTGCTGCAACACATGATTGTTTTGTTTTCACCCCGGATTAATGAATTGTAAAATATTTAGACCATATTTAAATTCTTTTTTCAAAATTTTTCCTTCACTCAGGACCCCATAAACACAATGTGAATGACTGTAGTATCAAAAATGAGTTGAAGTGAAGGAGGTCTGAATACATTCCGACTGTGAGCATGTACATACACGATGCGTGCGTGCTAACGCTAACCCTAACTTATTTTCGGTCTAATTTCTTACTCATTTAAAAAGCTCGCTGCCAGGAAGTGAGGTACCAGAAGAGCCCCTGTGATCAAATGTCAAATAATTTTAGTTGTACGGCTGTATGTACGTGGTCGGTATCACATCCACTTCCCCCAAAGCGTCTGGAGGAGTTTGGGCGCGGTGCGCCCGGCTTCCGCACAGACAAAACACGAAAACTTGTGACTGCGGGCATCCCAGAGTCGCTACGAGGAGAGATGTGGCTGGCCTTTTCAGGTAAGAGCTACTGATGTGTGTGGGTTTGTGTGTGTGTGTGTGTGTGTGTGTGTGTGTTTAATAATTATTTTTTTTTAATTGCATTTTCTTTTTTAACTGATGATGAAGGGTGTGTGTGCACTTGTTGGTTGGCGTTGCAGACGCGTGCTCCTATCTGAACGACCGCTCACGATCTTACTCCGACCTGCTGGCGGCGAGGACAGACGAGCGACGAGATCGAGCGAGACCTGAGGCGCTCCCTGCCAGAACACGCCACGTTTCAGAGGGAGACCGGCATCGCGGCACTGCGATTGTATGTACAAACGCGCACCCGCACGAGCGGTCCGTCCGCTGACACGAAACCGTATCTCGCGTCGTCTCGTTCGTTTGCGTGCGCAGTCTATGAACATCTTGGCGTCGTTCTTGCTGCTGTACACCAGAGAGGAGAAAGCGTTCTGGCTGCCGGTCACGGTGTGCGAGAGGATGCTGCCCGATTACTTTGACCGCAGGGTCATAGGTGAGTGTGTGCGGGAGGAAAAAAACAACTGTTCCGTGGGGGTTTTTTGTTGAAATTTATAGCGGTCTCTTGTGTGCGGGTTTGTTCACCGTTGCCACTTCGGCGCCGCGAGGTCGCGTCCTGAGCGTGTGCCTCTAGCCCTCCCTTCTCCCCGTCTTTCTTTCAGGCGCTCAGGTGGACTGCTCCGTGTTCGAGGAGCTGATCCGCGAGCGGCTGCCCCACCTGGCCGAGCGAGTACCGGACCTTACGGCTCTCTCGTCTCTGTCTCTCTCCTGGTTCCTCGCCCTGTTCCTCAGCTCCGTACCGTTCCGGAGCGTCCTCGACTGCTTCTTCTGCCACGGAGCGAAAATAATATTCCAGCTGGGGCTCGCCGTGCTCGACTCGAACGTCGAAGATATTTGCACCAGCGCCGACGACGACGGCCAGTCTGTGATGATACTGACCAGTATAAGTTTTAACCCGTCACGTATTTTACGGTCACGGTTCTTCATTCGCCGACACTACGCTCGATTAGACTTGATTAGACTTAACCGCACGGGAGTTCGAAAATTTCACTCGACTATATCTAAATAGTCGATATTTCACACGGACGTCTAACGAAACATCGATCGGAAACCGACGATCGGATTCAGACGAAATATTGTACCATTCCTTGACCCCCGGGAGCATTTTAAAAACCGAAAACTCTCGCTCTTGAACATCGAGAGTTTAGAATTTTTCATGCAAGTGTTTTATATTCTTTTTGGCTTAAATAAGCTAGTGGTAGCGTTTTAATTTCTCGTATCTTTCGCTTCCCAGTGGCTGAACCTTTTGTGCCTTTTGACCGAACAAAAACGTATTGCCGAAAGCGCATTTGACACGATAGGAACGTAAATTTTTTTACATTTATTTAATTGTAACTTTTAAGCCTTTAAAGAGCTAATGTTCAAACTAACCCACTAACTAGCGTAGCCGTCGGGCGTATTCGTTTTAATTCTACTAGGCCAAAGCGTAAATAATTGTAATTCGGGATCCTCGACACGACTTCGGTCGGGTGCTGGTTAGGGTTAAGACGATACTCAAACTTGTTGTTTTTAATCGGAGAAACACCTGGGAACATTTACAGTGAAATAACTAAATAAAAATGCCGGAATTCAAGCACCAGGCTTTGCAGCTCATCAGAAAAACGCATTAGGAACATGCCTACAGAGTTTCGTTCCGATCTGTCGGCCTGTCAACCTTCATGTTTTTTTGAGATGCACGAATGTCCTCGTAGACCCTGCATGTCAATTCGATGGGACTAACGGATGTGTAGTTATAGCGTTTTTTTTTTTTCCCCCCATACACAATTCTGACAACATTTTGGCCAAAGATTGAACACATTCACACGTCTACCGTGTTTAGTGAAGACATCTCATTCCGTTCATAAGTTACGCTGAACTTTTCACTAAGGGTCGATTATTTCATAAAAGGCTGGTCCACTTTTTATGAAATAATCGACCCTTAGTGAAAAGGTCAGCGAACATGTCTGCACTGGTTTGGTTCCAATCGGGCAAAAAAAATAGTTGGCCAAAGTAGATATTGAAATAACTGTGAATAATTAATGAACGATTTGATTGACAGCACTACTGTCTACCTTGAGGCATGAAGAATTGTAATTGATATGCTTGAAAAACAGTATATCGCCCCCAAGAAGCTGATCTCTTTAGGCCCTAGAGCAGGGGTCACCAACCTTTTTGACACCGAGAGCTACTTCTCGGGTACCGACTAATGTGAAAGGCTACCAGTTTGATACACAATTCTGAAATAAAAAATTTGCTCAATAAACTAAAACTTTAAATAAATACATAAATATCTCCTGTCAAAATGATACAAGTTAGAAATATGAACATGCTGCGAAAAAACCCCGAACAAATCAATAAAAACTGTGCTTTTAAGTAAATGTTAAAATAACAACAAATCAAAACAATCAGATTTCTTTGCTCTTTTGCCATTTTATAAAAAATAATCTGAAACTTTAAATAACTTAAAATATTTTGCTCTTCATAAAAATATCTCCAGTCAAACACCAGACGTCTCACAGCTTCATCATGCAGCTCTTCAGAAACTCTCCCTCGGTAAATAACCGGCTGATGTGCCTCTGATTTCCCCTCTGTTTTCACACCAGCTTCACTTTGTGATTTTGCTCTGCTGAAATGTCAGATTCTTTTTTAACTCTTCTCATTTCTGTATCTTTTGCTCTGCATTCAGGTTTTTCAGCTTCTCCTGATGTTTTGTCTCGTATTTCCGTCTTAGATTCAATTCCTTAATTACAGCCACATTCGCTCCACAAATACACGGGTGTACCATCAAGCCCCGTGTATGTAAAGGGGGGGGGGGGGACTCTGTCTTCATTGGCTACTCGGTTCATCTTAGCGTTTAGTCACGTCTAGAACGAGTCTAAACGATCCGACGTGTACGTCCGCGACGGAGTTCAACGCGTCCGTCGATCCTCAAGACCGGAGCAGCGGCGCCGTGTGCGTACAGAACAAAACCCTGCGGATCGCGCTTCAAGATCGGCGGCGGCGTCCCGTCTGGCTCAGACTTCACGCTTCACGGGTTCCTCGTTCCCACGTCGACCACCCGCAGAAAAAACACAAACGGGCGAGACGTTTGAGCTCGTCGAAATCGACGAGGACACGGAAATCGGACAGCGAGTACAAACACGGACCACTTACCCGGAAGAACCAGAGATCACCTCTGACCGATTCCGACGGTATTCGGTACTTCGCAAACGCGTCGCTTGTCGCAAGCGACGATGGAAACCGGAGGAACAACGTACGGCGGACTCGCCAACCGGACGTCTCGAGATATGCCCCCCCCCTTTACATACACGGGGCTTGATGTTTTTCGGACCCCGGTCCGTAACGACCAGGCGCGCCAGAGGAGGATGAGCGGAAAGCAAACGGCGGGCCGTCGCGTTCGAGTGTACGAGTCGAAGGGCTGTGCACGCGGAGGTCGTAGAATCTACGGACCCGTCGAGCCGCACGAACACTCTCGGTCCTTTAATGAACTTTACACAGGCTTTACCGAAAGACAGTGCCTACACGGCTTGTATCTAAACTGTAGCCTACCAAGAAAGTCATTGTTTACTGTCTTCCTCCTTCCTTTCACAACTATTTCTCTCGAGAGTTTTTCTTTTGGCATCGTCGTACGTTTAAAAATCACCATCGGTGAAGCTTTTCTCCCCGAAGTGCGTTTTTTCATGCCCGGTTGTTTTCAGCTTGACGAACGATTCGCATTTCCCGTAGACAGTGCGAGCGATCGGCGTGTCAAACGTCAGGTCAAATCTCCCTAATGGGAGAAGCCGAAAGAAAGTTTTATTGTATCACAGTTCCACTCTGACTTTCAAACGTGAGTATTTTAGTGTCGCATTGGATGAGAGTTGTATCATACAAGACAAGCCTCAGTTGGCAATATTTGTACGGTCTGTGTCAAACGATTGATCACACAAAGAAGAACTCCTAGATATTGTGCCATTAAAAGACAGAACCCATGGCAGAGATGTAAAAGAAACAATGACGGCTGCATTTGCGAAAGCAAATCTGCCCATACCGAAACTAACTGCAAGTTTGTGAGAGTTTGTGTGTGTGAGACAGTGCACACAATGTTGTCATTTTGTTGAAAATGACTGGCCTGTGGTCTTAGTACTATAGGAGTAAATTTCTGTCATTATCATGTTGGTGTGTGACATTTACAATAAATCTGGGCAGAGGTAAAATAAAGCAGAGGTGTGTGTGTGTGTAAGAGGAAGGGATGGGTGATGTACATGTGTGCCCATGTGTATGATGTGGCTCTTTGCGGTAACACAGTAAAAAATGTGGCTCTTGGTCTCTGACTGGTTGGCCACCCCTGATCTAAACGTTCAGCAGGTTTACGTTGTACCTATGAAACGAAAGAACAATATTGACCAGCGTTTGACCTTCCATAGTTACGGCTGGCGTCGTCCGGACCGTCCCTGTCTCGGGAGGACCCGTCGGAGCTCTACGAAGTCTTTAAGGCGTGTTTGGCGCGCGTCGCCGAGGGACCGCCGCCGTGTTTTTCAGACGGAGCATTTGACCGGCTCGTACCAGGGAGACGGAGCGAGATCTTCTCGCGACGAAGGATACCGACTCGACAGGGTCCAGTTCGGGACAATTCACGACCGGTCGAGTCCGTGGCCGGGCGAAGCCCTGGCGCAGAGAACCTTCGACCTGCTGGACCCCGAGGGAATGAACCTCGTCTCGTTCGACGGGTTTGCGCGATGGACAGGTACGATTCCTTTTTATTCGGGCCGCGCTTTTGACAGAAAAATGATAGCAGCAGCAGCAGCAAATCTGTAAATTGTTTTACGCATATATTTTATGCACGTTATCTGTGTAAAGTTGTGAAAAGCGCTTTTCTCTAGTGAATTGTTTCAACTGTTCTATCATGGTGTGGATGGAAAGAGAAACGGTGTAGGGGTGATTCTGAAGGAAGAGTACAGTAAGAGTGTAGTGGAGGTGAAGAGAGTTTCTAGACGGACGTGTCATCGATCCGAGAGGCCGCTACTGACCTCGAAAACTCGGCGCGCGCGATCCGAGAAATGCCGGACGAAGCGGAGGGCCGCGTCTCTAATACGGAAGACGTCGCCTCGAAGCTCGCGGGTGACGGCGAGCGGCGTGCCAAACGCGCGCAAGCCGCGCGGAACCGAACCGAAGATCTCGAAAACGGAAGCCGCCGCTACGACGCGAGGACGATCGGTCCGAAAGAAGGGCCGGAGGCAGGTGGAGCAGTCGAGCGCTTCTAAAATCTCATCGGAAGGACCGGGTATCGATCCGGACGGAGAGTTCGACGTCGAGAGGGCACGTCGCGCTCCCGCTTCCGGGCCCGGTACGGATCGGTCGCCGAGAACGGTCTCGATGGAGTTTCTACGTTCGTCGGCCCGGGAAAAAGCATCGCAAGCGGCCAGAGAAAACGGAACGACCAAACGGGAGGGATGTCGGCTTTCCCTCTTCCCCGACGTGTCGAGAGAGTCGCCCGGAAAACGGAGGGAATTCACCGCTTCGCGGAGGACGTCGAGAACAGTCGACGTGAAACGCACGCCGACGTATCCGGCCTCCGTTCGTTTCGCGTGTGGAGGGAGGAGTAAGGTGTTTAAATCGAGCGAGGACGCGGAGCGGCCCGTCAAAGGACACGGCGGCGCGACAGCACGACAGGACCTGATCGTCTTTACCAGATCGCCTAAGTGGAGCATATCAGTCAGGTGCGGCGGGCGGGCGTGAGCCGGATCACCGTGCCGTCTCGGAACAGTTTCGACAGCCAAGGCAAGGCCGGACGGCCGATACGCCACCTCGCGGACCGCGGTCTCGAGTCGTTTGGACCGGGACGGTCCTCGTTGTTTGGCTCGGCCGTCGTCTTTTCGTCGTCTCTCGTTTTGATTCGGTTTGTCGTTCAGCTTTGGGTAGGGGGTTTGATAACTTGTTACTTTCCGGGGAGCGGTAGCGTTTTGCTGTCGGAAGTTTCTGTGTTTGAAATGTTCAACTGTCGTTCGTTACGTTCGAGCCAACGTCCGTTGCGGTTTTTTATACCATTCCCCGACAGGGGGCAGTCATCCAACGTATCCGGTCACACGCACGGAAACGCGCGATCGATTCCTATCGCGAATAGGCGGTCACGTCAGGTTCCTGACACGGAACGGTAACGGGTGTGGAATTCCAATCGAAAGAAAAAAAGGTCCTGTCGTACCTCAAACGTAAACATGTCGATGTCGCTTTTGTGCAAGAGATACGCAACGTGACGGATAACGAAGCGCTCGAATTCAAACGGGGCCGGGCGGGGCGTGTCTTTCATCGGTCATTTACGGGGTAACGATCCTAACACGTAAGAGGCCGAATTCCGTCGCGTTAACGGAAACCAAAGACGACGCGGGTAGGATTATTTGCATAGAAACCCTCGTCGATGGAGCGCGAGCGATTTGATGCGACCTATACGCCCCCGATAAGGCAGATCCGGGTTTTGTTCGTAAAGTCAAAAAGAGTCTTGGTGAAAAAGAGGGGCAAATCATTTTGGCTGGGGACTTTAACCAGGTTACGGATGGGGTTTCTGATCAGAGTAAATATCAGGGATCTTCCACGCCAAGGGATAGGGCCGCCCTTCGTACGCTAACGGAGGACATCGGGTCGATCCGACAGAAAGAGAACATACTTTCTATTCTCGTCGCCATAAACACGTGGAATCCATGTGGAATCGGACGTAGCTCTAAATACCGAAGCCGGTAGGAAGGGGAGACAGCGATCGAACGCCGCCTTGTCACAAGACGAAGAGGTCGCCATCTGTACGGGATGCCTCAAAGGCATACATCGGAGGGAAACCGATTGCACGGGCAGCTAGAAAGAACAAGGAGGGAAGAGACTCGGTCAAGGACTCGGAAGCGACGATTCGTACATCAGAGAAGGATTGAGCTCGGGATATTTGTAAATATCGATCGCGGTCGCACGACACGTACGATAGAAAGCCGAACCTGCACCATTTAGGCCGCCGACCAGGTTTTACGACGGCGGCGGCCAGAGAAGGTCAGAGAAGGTTCTTCCGAGTATCGTCTATTAGGACCGGGTGGGCTTCATCAAGGAAAGGTCATCCGATGTGGCTAAATCCCTCGGAAAACGCCCGATCGCGGCCTTATCCCCGGACGCCGAAAAGGCTTACCTCGGGGTCAAACCGACACGGAACCGGGAGGATACGACCATGTCGAATCACGAGCCGCCGCCGTCGAGGAGATAAAGCGCAACGTGGACGAGCGCAAAAAATAGAACATCGGGGGTCAAGGACATTCGCGGACGTGTCTGCGGATCCCACACCGCGTCGAGAGCAAAAAAAGAAAAGCAAGAATAATAGTTAATTCCTAATTTATAATTAAATTGCCTTTTAATCATCTTGTTTGTATCGATGAGCAGTGGCGGGGGTGGTGAGCTTTCTAACCAAGTTACACACGTCGTTCATTTTGGGGTCGACACCCTAGTTGTCTCGTCCCTCAGTTTTATACTTTCACTAACGCGTTTAAGACGTTTTGACCTTTTCGGTCGTTCGGTAGCGTCGAGTAACTTTGATGTGTGTGAACCAAATATATTCACTTTGAGTTCTTAGGGCAATCTGCTATCTATCTCCTAAGTAACAAGACTTAGAAAAGACTGGAGGGCCCCCCCCCCGACTGAATCGAACACAACGTTGGACTGTAAATGTAGTTTGTGTGAACACGCGTCTCAGACAGTTATCGAGTCGATTCGACACTCGAAAGCGCATAGCGACGCTCCCGACTTTACGTACCGGCGCGGCGCGCCCGAACGTACGGGGTGCGGATCGCGACGTCGCGAGCGGTGCGAAACTCCCTTGAAACGCGCGGCTCGGTCTCGTCCGTTTACGCGCGACACCTCGAGCTCCCTCGTTAAACATTTCGAGTCGCACGTACGGGAAGGTTTAGAGATAAGACGCCCGGTCGGAGGTCGCGATTGCAGCTTTACCGTCGCGTCCTCTTTAGCCTCGCATTTTTCAAGGAAACGTAGAGCTCCGGATCGCGCCTTGTTCCGAGCGTCCGATCCCACCGAGCCCGGCGGTCCGTGTAGTCGGCCACGTTCCGACGCTTTCCTCGCGGAAGAAACAAAATGTTCTATTCTCTCTATTGACAAAACCTTGCCCTTCTGTATCTCAAACGACAAGGCAAGTTGTTGCTACCGTCCGGTACGATACAGACGATCGTCGAGGACTTTCAAAACGCCCACGAAATTGGCCCGTCTCGTTCCTATACGATTTGAAGTCGGAAACCAAAAGAAGTCGGAATCCAAGAGAGAGGCCGCCGTGAGCGACGTCGTCGACGAAATCAGCGAGGCAGATCCTCTGGAGATGTGTAACAGGGACATTTTGAGCACAGACCCAAAAAAAGGAAGAGCTTTTTCAGAAACAATTTCAACTCTGTCGAGCCTGTGCCTTTTCTTCCGGGCAGTGACGAAAACGGTAAGGAGCGCTTTGGCCAGCGTATTTCTATCGACGAGACGTCGGCCGCACCGTTCAAACGCGAGTCCGTAAGAGAACGAGATCTCGTTCGGGACGCGAGAGACGGAGAGGGATTTAAGGGAAATCCGTTGTTCAAAACAGAACCTTCCTCTGTCGGCGTGATCCTGTCTCGAGATGCCTTTGAGGTTGTGAACCCACTTGGTTCAGGAAAAAAACAACACAAAATTTTTGCAGTTTACATGACCCTGACTGACATTTGACCTCACAATAGATCCACAATTGATCCTATGCAACTTGTCCTACTATGTAGGGAGAAAGATTTTAAATATTTTGGCATGAACAAAGCTTTTAAACCATTGATCAGTGATCTCAAGCTTCTAGTGGAGCAAGGTATTTTGACTGATGATGGCATTGTAAAAGGAGCTTTAGTTGCCATTTCAGGAGACAACCTGGGATCACGCCGCATTGGAGGTTTTGTCGAAAACTTTAGTCGAACCGGCCATTTCTGCCGCTACTGTGAGATCGACAGAAATACATTTACGAATGAACCATACACGCGTGTGACTCCAAGAACTGCACAATCCTATCCCAGTCATTTGGAAGTTTTAGCCACCGGCGATACCGTCTCAGCTTGTGGCATCAAGACAGACTCTACTTTTAACCGACTCAATTATTTTCACGTTTGCCAGCCAGGGCTCCCGCCATGTCTGGGGCATGATTTGTTTGAGGGTATTGTGTCTTATGACCTTGCCTTGTTTGTTGGTCACTTGGTTCAGGAGAAGCACTTTACCTACTTACAATTAAACAGATGTAAATACTCAGTTCAAATATCAAGGAAATGATGCCAACAGCAAACCGGCAGACACGTCTCCGGGTAGCGAACGCTTAAGTGGTCGTGCCGTTCAAAACCGGTGTTTTCCGAGGTCGCTACCTCTTTTTGTGGGGGACGGAATGAAAGATCCTTCTGAAAATGAAGTTTGGCAACTTATACTGCAGCTGAGAGAGATCGTAGAGCTTGTTTGTGCACCAGCTATTACGACCGGCCAGGTGGCGTATCTGAAAGTCCTCGTCGAAGAACATGTCTGTAGTCGTCAAAGGCTTTTCCCTTCCGGTCTGGTAAAGCCCAAGCGTCATTATTTGTGCCATTATCCACGGCTCATCCTTCGGTTCGGCCCACTTATACGTCTGTGGACATTACGCTTTGAGAGCAAACGCACCTTTTTCGAGCGGTGTGCCCGGAAATTGCACAACTTGAAGAATCTTTGCAAAACGCTTGCAGAGAGACACCAACTACTTCAAGCCTACTTAAGTGCAGGCAGTCTGTTTCCTTTGGTTGCGCATGTTGAAAAGGGTACAGAGTTTTATGTGAGTGATTATAATGACAGGATCAGGGCATCAGTTGCCGGTCAAAATTTTGAGTCCCAATCTGCAGTAGCCTGCAATGAAGTGACACTGAAAGGCACGGTATACCGAAAGGGGACGTATGTTTTGCTCGAGAGTAACGATGTAGAACTTTATGTTGGAAAGATTCATCTTATCATTGTTCTTAATAAGTCTGTGCAGTTTGTGACTCAAAAATATACTTTTGTGAAGCTAAGTGACCTTGGTGTCTATTGCAAATTAGGAGTAGCCCAAGAGGATTATGTTTGCATCAAACAAGAAGATTTGCTGGACTACTATCCTCTTCCATCGTACAAAATGTTCTTTTCCAGAGGCAGTTTAAGCTAAATGTGACAGAGGTAGCGGGAAAAGGCAGGACGAGTGGAGCGAGCTGCTTTGGTAAAAATGCATACACAAGATATTGTCAATTTATTGGGTGTACTTTATAATAACATGTTTTTAAACAGTGACAGATGAACAAACTACATCCATTGTTCCCATAATGCTGGGTTCTTTGGAAATAATAATGCTGGGTTCTTTTGGACTTTTTTTTTTTTTTCCTTACATACAAAAACACACCTTTTTGGTGACACCGATTTTGCGTGTGCTCTTGGTTGGCGTGTGCGTGCCCTATTTCCGGTAAAGTGTACATATGAGGACTTTCACTGTACTTCCAGTGATTGTGTTATGTAACAGAATCAGCAGTCGAAAAAAACTTTCAGAAACTTGTACAAAGTGCATTCGGCACAGAAATACTCACGCGTCACACACGTCCAAATGGTTCTTAGAAACTTTGCCCATGAGGAATCCAATTCTATAACTGCGTTTCCAAATTTCCAAGTTCAGGTAATGTCAGCAGTCTCCAGTCCCAGGGTACTTTATTACTTCCACTCAAGACGAATTGTGCACGTTTTATTTTAATATATCTCTTTACATAAATACTATTTTCTACTTAAAAGCTATAATTTCGTTATTTTACTATAATTTTCGTTATTTTTACGTCTCCCCGGTTAGATCACTCGCCCGTCGCGGCACTTGTCTTCCACCGTTGTTTTGATTTTTTTTTTTTTCTCGTAATTTAATCATTTAGTTTTGCTCGAGGGAGCGGACACTAAAAACTGAATGCGTGAATTCAGCGGAGATGTCGTCCATCGGCACAACCCTAGCCAGGGCCGTCCGGGCTGAGCCCCGGCACGTAGGCCGAAGGTCTCGCTCCGCTCTGCACCCGCGTACCCAAAGCGAATAACGTGTTTCCATTAATTAGGCTTTACGCTCGCGCGTGCGGGGCACCCGCGTCGAAACGGACCGCGCGACCGGGGTTTTACCGCTCGTTTGCACGACGCGTCGATCGTTTGTGTCACCGTACGCTCAGTTGATCTACGTTGGTACGCTTTGATTTTGTCCCCGAATGGCCCTGCTAATCGGTACGTTGCGATTGGTCCGAATACCTCTGACGTCGGCCGGAAACGTGACGCTCCTTACCGTGTTTGAAAGATTCGCTCACAATGCGATACTAACAGGAGTTAACTTACAGGCTGCGAGTCCAAGAGAGAGGAATTGTGACGATGTCGGTCTTTACTACATCACCGATCCCAGGAAGTAAACCGTCGCCTACAATCCGCGTGTTTGTTGTAGTCCAAGAAAAGAGATTTACGTCGGAGACGATAACCCGCCTCGTCGTTTACTTTGGGGTTTGTACCTTTTGCGTATCGTTAACGTGTACCGATACGCACTTACATGCCAAAGGAAATGTTAAAGTGTGAATCGGATGACAAAATCAAACGAGGCTTTGATTTTGAGTAATCAAATGCGGAAGTTACTCAAGGAATCTTTTCATCATTCCTAGTTTCTTGACCAATAGGCTTGCGCATACCGTCCTCTCGCTGTGACGCAACATTAAGATACCGCAATATCGCTGACGAAGTCCAACTATAGACTGCGTAAACGTGAACAACATGAAAAGATGTCTTCTGATGGCTTACTTCAAAGAGCCAAAGGATTCCATTGTGCTTGATGTAAGTTTATTTGCACTCTCGAATTAGCATTAGGT
Organism: Silurus glanis; assembly: GCA_014706435.1. Classification (NCBI taxonomy): domain Eukaryota; kingdom Metazoa; phylum Chordata; class Actinopteri; order Siluriformes; family Siluridae; genus Silurus; species Silurus glanis. The sequence continues at coordinate 65,428 of JAAIIK010000308.1, forward strand.
CTATTATTTTTGGATAAATGCACTGTGCTTGTATATTGCCTTTCTAGTCTTCTGAACACCCTCCACTTTACCCCGTTCACACAATCATCAAAACTTGTTGGTTTTTGTTTCACCATGAGGAACTGCTATTTTGTCCATCTTTATATACATGTTGCTGACCTGTATGCGCATGATTTACATTGCACTGCTGCCCCATAATTGGCTGATTTGATAATTGCATGAATAAGATGATGAACAGGTGTTCCTGATGGTTACATCTTAAGTGCTTGGTGAGTGTACACTGTACGCACTGAGTATCTTATATCACGTGTAACCCAATGTTTACTGCGTAATCTAAGAGAAATCGATGGGGGCAATTGATGATTTTAATTGAGTACTGCCATAGGTTCGGATTATTAACACTTGAGTCTTATTTAACTATTATTCTATCGATTTATTTGCAGCCTTGTGCCACAGCCACCGATGTTAAAAGGACCGTGACGCTACCGAGCACCCCTTGCTCGATTGTCCAAGGTGATTTGTATGTTTTCCTTGTGTTTACAGTCCATGTAAAGTCCATTATTAAATATGTTCTCAGTTTGTGACACCAGAAAAATGTGTTATTAAACACCCGGACAAATTTAAATGATTAAAACCAGCCAAATTAATAAAAGAAGTTATCAAATTCTTGGATAAATATGCAGGATTCTCTGCTCTCAAACTCTGGAGAGTCTCTCTCTCTCTCTCTCTCTCTCTCAACTGTCGAATACCGCTACAACCCGAATAGACGATCGCGAATGTTACAGGCGGGGCCATGCTCGATGGCTCCAGTGCGTCAAAGAGCTACCGTTTTAGGCCCACCCGAAAAATCCCGAACACAGAAATGTGGAAAAACTGTTTAACGGCGTCACTCCACAATTCAGTAACGCATAGTTCAGTCTTTGTAACGTGTTGCAGCAATTAATTTATAATGTGTTTAGGAACAATTCTCTAAATCGAAATAATTTTTTATCCTTTTCTCAAGAGTACGGCATTACGAGTATATACGGTTTTGTTTCGGGCGACACGTTGAAGCCGAGGGCATGGATGCCGTCGCCGGAGGGTCAAGCGGTCACGGGACCTCACCCTGACTTTACAACCGGTCTGGCGGCCACTTTTGCCAGCTACTGTAATTTTAATTTAAAGTATGCTGACAGCGGTTCTTGCGCTCTGGAATTCATTCCAAGGTAACGTCTACATGATTCCTCTGGGGCCAGTTGCACCAGCTGTGCGTAAGTTACAACTTAACCTGGTTGCGATGTAAAGGGACGTTAAATTCATTAGAGCGTAACGTACAAACTAAATATTTACAAAAGAACGGTTGGAATTAAACGGCAGACTGACAACTAAAGCAATAAGCTCTTGTTTTGCTCCACAGACTCGAATCCTTTATACGTACGACATATACGTGACCGATCACGGAAAGTAGGGACGCGAGTCGGATCCGGGGCATTTTGAGTTATTCACAGATTCTGCTGGGAGTGACAATAGGGCTCATTTACATCTCGTTTAGATAAGCTATACCCCCCGTAAAGCCGTTTTAAGATACAGACGCTCTAGCATCTTAAATGTATTTTGTGACACAAGTCCGGGTGACGACGTGCCAAAAATAAACAGGACTCGTTACCTTTGTGTCGATATAACGATCGCGAGTCGAATCCAGTCCGTTTCAGACGTGCGAATAACCCGTGAAAACCGTCTAACAGAATACGTCCGATGACCGTTTTTGTCCACGAATGCGTATAATCCGTGAAAGATATAGTCTAGCGTTTACGTCGGATTTCGCATGAAAGTCTTGTAATAGAATACGATATAGTTAAATCACTCCTCGTCTTTGTTTTCACCGTCACAAACGGAAATACCTGTGACGCGTTCTTTTTTTTTTACCTGACGGGAGGGGTTCTAGTGGACCAATCACGGCGCTCGTGGTCCGCGTAGATTTGACGTGCTGTAAAAAATCGGGCAAGGCGCACGTCAGGCCACGCAGAGCTACGCAGAGGTTACGGATAGTCTACGGCGTAGACCTTACACGCGTCTATAAATCGGGCTTAAGGGTGTTTTGGGCCGATCCATACACTTTATGTGCATCGTGTTACTTTAGAACTTTTTGTCAAAGCAGTAGTGGCAGCAGTGTCCAAACGATATGAACATATCTTTTCACTTCATTGTTTTGTTTGTTTGTGCAATGTAGTACTGTAACAGCTGTAAGAAAGGTTATAAAAAAAAAACGTTAGCATATAAGGACGTAAACGGTCTTCCTTCCTGTAAACGGTCCGATAAATACCGTACCGAGGTCGTCATACCGAAATACTATTGTAGCGTGAATTTTCGATACCGTTACATCCCATGTAAATGACACGTTGCAAATTATGAAAGTCGGAATGTAAAAATGACGAAACCGAAGCATACGTTAGGAGGCACTCGGCGATCCGCGTCGTTGGCACATTATTCCTGTCGGGTGGAGCAAATTCAAGCAACTTGATATTTATATTTATTTAAACGTTTGGGGTTTAACCGGACCAAAGTAACGTCACCTTGTTCGAACCGAGCTAACTTTAGTTTTGCTCCGTACCGCAAAAGCATCATCCCACTCGAAAGAAACTAACAGTTTTTCTCTCGGCCTTTTTGTTTATAGGCGCTTTTTGGGCATCAATCCGGAGACGGGCAGAAAGGACTCATCGACCAGCGAGTCTGTACGCTCGTAAGAAAACTTTTATTGATTTTGAATGGATATCAGTCTAGTGTGATCCAAAATATTTGTTCTTTGTTTAGCTCGAGGCAGTTACGCACTTTATTAAACAAAGAGACAATATAGAACACGGTAAGTTTATAAAGAAACGCAACGAATGAGTTAATGTCAGTCTCCGCTGTAAAAAGCCTTGTCGCAATTACATTTGAATGAAGTTGAATCAACTTGAAATTACAATTCATTTAAACTTTCTTGACAGGTGAGGAGTTGCTAATGATTATAAGAATAAACTTAAACTAACTTGAGCTAATTAAAATTCATTTGTATAATTTATAGCAACTCCTCATTGGTCAAGAAGGTGAAGTTTAATAGTAAATTCAAGTGAATTAAATTGAAAAATGTAAGTGCAGATTTTTACAGTGTAAAGTATAAGAAGTTGTGGAAAATCTTTTTCGAGATAGTCATTAAATAAGAAATAAATGTATGAAATGTTTGATTTTGTGTTGATTTGAATTTAACATTGTTTTAATGTTAAGTTATCGGTATAGCCAGTACTATTACAGTGTACACTGTAAATCTACAGCAGACTAATGCTAATCAATCATCATCAGAGGTGGCAAAAGTACACACATCCTTCACTCGAGTAGAAGTCCAGATACTCATGTTTTAAAATACTCGGGTCACAGTTGAAGTACCGATTAAACTTTATTACTCAAGTGAAAGTAAAGAAGTCTTGGCTGTGACATGTACTCAAGTAAAAAGTAGTTATTACTTCTACCTGTTTTAGCTGTTAACTGGAACTCACATCATATTAATATTTGATAGACAGACAGACAGACAGATAGATAGATAGAACATTGTCATTGCATAGTACAGGTATACAGCAACGAAATGCAGTTTGGCATCTACCACAAGTGCAAAAAGTAGCAATCGTGCAAATAGTGCAGATAAACATGTATACTTCAATCGAAAAAGACTTTTACTACATTTCCTCCCTAGTCATTAACCGCACGTCCTTCTTAATCACCGCACCTATCTGCCATCGTCCTCACCAACTCATTTGACTACCGCGTATCCGGGCGACGTCGCGAGTGCACTTTTTGTGTCACGCCTGTCAAAACTACAATTAAAGGAGTAACCCTTTTTATACACCCGTTCAATTAGTGGATTTTTATTTTGTACGGTTTTGTAAATTTTACATGCATGAGCTCGAGATGTTTGGCCATTTTGAAAAATAGAGCCGTCTGTATAAATCGAACAAAACTTAATAAAATGCAATTAACTATTTCAATATACATTTTTTTTTTGTGTATCCCAATAATTTTAGTGAGTCTATGTATTAACGCAAAATAAATACGCAGATAGAATTCACGTGGGTGGTTTTAAAGGCAAATCATTACATTCCTGAGTTTATTCTGCCATTTACAGGAAGCTGTATACGTTTTCTTTAAATCGATCTTTTGGCGTTAGGACCAGGAAAATGTTTGACCAAATTTTCCATGTTTTTAGTGCTATCTACAGGAAATACGACGGTACTGTCCGCATGCACGCGAAGGGGGGTCGATTTCAGCCCGGGGGTTTGAATTAGGCACAACATTTTTAAACATGAGTATAACCCAGCCATTAGGGAGGCATTAGGGTTAAGCCAGTGCACTCTTAGTGCCGGTCCCAAGCCCCGATAAACGGGGAGGGTTGCGTTAGGAAGGGCATCCGGCGTAAAACACGCGCCAAATCGAACATGCGGGTCACGATTAAGAATTTCATACCGGATCGGTCGAGGCCCGGGTTAACAACGACCGCCACAGGTATCGTTAGCCGACAGGAGGAGAAGGAGAGGAGGAAGACGTCTACAGAGACGGCAGGGAATGGAGAAGTGTAGGAGAGCGGAGGTTCGGGTCGGTACTTTAAATGTCGGCACTACGACCGGTAAAGGGAGAGAGTCAGCCGATATGACGGAGAGGAGAAAGGTAGATATGTTGCGTGTTCAGGAGACCGAGTGGAAAGGGAGTAAGGCCAGAAACATTGGAGGTGGGTTCAAACTGTTCTATCGCGGTGCGGACGGAAAGAGAAACGGTGTAGGGGGGAATTCCGAAGGAAGAGTACGGTAAGAGCGTAGCGGAGGCGAAGAGAGTTTCCGACAAGGCGACGACGATAAACGTCATCGGTGCCTACGGTCCACAAGTGGGCTGTGAGACGGAGGAGAAGGCACGATTCTGGAGCGAATTAGATGAAGCGGTACACGGTGTACCTACAAATGAACGATTGGCCATCGGGGCAGACTTTAACGGACACGTAGGTGAGGGGAACAGAGGTGACGAGGAGGGTACGGGTAGGTACGGCCTAAAGGAGAGAAACGCGGAAGGGCAGACGGTGGCGGATTTCGCTCAAAGGATGGAAACGCCAGCGGTCAACACGTATTTTAAGAAGAAGGAGGATCGCAGGGTGACGTATAAGAGTGGAGGGAGGTGCACACGGGTCGACTATGTTCTATGCTGGTGACGCGACCCGAAGGAGATCGGAGACCGTAAGGCGTCGGCGTGGGGACGGCGTAGCCAGACGGCGTCGGACGGGGTCCGTAGGACGGTTTCGGAGGCGAAGAAGAAGAGGAGAAGAGTAAGGAGCGAAAGAAGAAGAAAATGGTGGAAACCGAAGGAGGAAGAGTGTAGCGTGAGGTTCAGGGAAGAGGTCAGACAGAGGCTCGGTGGTGGTGGTGGCGGTGGTGAAGAGGTGCCGGACGATTGGGAAACTACCGCAGGAGTGATGAGGGAGGCAGCTAGAAAGGTACTTGGTGTGAAATCTGGAAATAGTAAGGAAGAGAAAGAGACGTGGTGGTGGAACGAGGAAGTGCAGGAGAGCGTAAGGGGAAAGAGGCTAACAAACCAGAAGTGGGACCGACAGGGCGACGAGAAAAGTAGGCAGGAGTACAAGGAGATGCGGCAGCAGGTAAAGAGGGACGTGGCGAAAGCCAAGGAAAAGGCATACGAGGAGCCGTACGAGAGGTCGAACACTAAGGAAGGAGAAAAGGATTCGTACCGATCGGCCAGGCAGAGAGATCGAGCCGGGAAGGACGCGTTGCAAGTCAGAGCAATAAAGGACGGAGATGGAAATGTGTCGACTAGTGAGGAGAGTGTGTTGAGAAGGTGGAGGGAGTATTTTGAACAGCTGATGAACGAGGAACATGAGAGAGAGAGAAGGTCGGACGATGCGGAGATGGTGAAGCAGGAAGCGGATAGGCTTAGTAAGGAGGAAGCGAGAGCAGCGATCGAGAGGACGAAGAGCGGAAAGTCGGTCGGACCAGACGACATACCGTGGCATGGAGACGTCCAGGAGAGACGGGAGTGGAGTTTCTAACCAGATCGTTTAACAAGATTTTGGAGGGCGGGAGGACGCCCGAGGAACGGAGAAGGAGCGTGCCGGTACCGATCTTTAAGCGTAAGGGAGACGTGCCGACCTGCACTAACTACGGGGGAATTAAGTCGATCAGTCACACCGTGAAGTCATGGGAAAGAGCGGCGGAAGCCAGGCCGAGAGAAGAGGCGACCGTCTGCGAGCAACGGTACGGTTTCACACTCGTTTTTGCCGAACGTGAAGAAAAAACAAACGCCTCGTTAAATTCTTGTGTTCATGCTAAACCTCAAAGATCCTCGAGAGGCATTTATGGAGAATGTAATAATCTCCGTTTGCACTTGAACTGTTGTGATGTGTGGAGACTAAAAAAAAATCCACATTAAATCCGGTTCACTCGGAACAACAAAGATTTATCTAAGGGATCTAGGATCGATTTTTGGCTTATTTCAAACGAATTATTAGATAGTGCGGAAGAAACAAATATAGAACCCTCGTTTTTTTCCGATCGTGATACGATCACTGTAGCAATATGCATAAGGAATAGATCAATTCAATTTCAAGCAAATGACTGGAAATTACATAAGACAATCTTGAGTGATGAATTATTCAAAGAAAAAGCCATCAAACTTATAAATGAAAATGTGTCCAAAGCTAAAAAAGATCAGATTGATCAGGCAAACATCGGGACTATACCAAATTTCAGATCCGTCATATGGTAATCAAAAGGGGAAAAGAATGATGTAAGGAAAAAAGAACGAGACAAGAAAGAATACTTGAGGAAATGATTCGTATTTATGAAAAGGATGAGCAAACACAAGCTGATATTAATATGTTAATGGAATTACAATACGAATCGGATAATACCCATCAAAATCTGGCGGGGGGGGGGGGGGGGGGGAAATCTATATATATATATATATATATATAAAGCTCAAATACCACCGACTGAGTCACTCCCTCATCACGAAATCTCAAAAACCACTGAACGGATTGCAATGAAATTCCTCTTGGGTTTTAGGTGCTCACTAAGAAAGGGTTTTGAAAAATCCGGCCTGGATCGCGGCTAACTCGCGAAAAACGATTTCTCACGCATTGTAAACTCTTCGAAATAACATTACGGATCCTAATGAAACTTAGTACATTGTTTCTTATTACATGTTAGATGCACGATCAAAATCATTTTCAAAGTAGTTTGCCCTGTATCGGTACTACAAAGGGGTAGTACGTTATTTGTTGACGTTATTTCTCTGGAGGAAATTTAATGATTAGCTAAAGGTGCTCTAATCATTTTTATTAGGGCTCCCTCGAAGTGAATAAGTGTTTACTGGATCGAGATTTTCTATTTGAGTTACAGTCAAACTATAAAAATGAGCGTTCAACCATCACGTACTCTCTGTACGACTGAGATACAAAGTCAGTGCAGGAACAGTAAGTAAAGACAACGGTTTACAGGTCGAGGCCTGTATTGATTTCCATATCACCCGAGAGCCCATCGTTATCCGAACCCGTCGAGGACTCTGACCTCCCCTACCCCGCCTCGCACTGTCTGGACAGCGGGTAGACGCAACATAGTCGGAGCTCAGTTAAGTTCATGGTCCTGACCGGTACGGACAGACGTTCTAATCTCTGATCATCCGGTCCTGCTCGGTGCTTACTGCTTATTGCCATATTGCTTAGCGTTCCGCCTTCCGTAGCGAAGCACGGGTACTTTCAGCTAGTATTTTCCTAATGTAGTGACAAAGAAATATTAGCGTCAATAACACGTATAAACTTACAAATAATGAGCAGATATCCGAAGATCATAAACCAATTTGAGATTTTGTGGAAGATTTCTACTAAAAAATTACATTCTGAACAAAGTAGCCATATTTCCAATTTTCTCTCTCCTATTCAAAATGTTGCGCAAGGTATTGAGGAAACTCGGAAAGAAGTTTGCGATCGAGATATATCCTTAGAAGAAGTGCAAAAGAATTTGAGTAAGTTAAAAGACAATAAGTCCCCCGGGAACGATGGGTTAACGGGTGAATTTGATCAAATATTCCAACATTCTATCTGTGAATTTTTGTTATCGGTTCTTAAGGAAGCTATAGGAGCTCGTAAGCTCCCCCCCCATCTATGTGTCGAGGCCTAACGACATTGTTCCCTAAACCTAATAAGGATCGTTTGCTTTTTGACATCGAGACCCATAACATTAATGAATAACGATGCAAAGTCGTTAGGCCACGTTTTTGCTCAAAGATTCAAATGACGTTTCGATACAATCATAGACGACGGCCGACCTATTAGCAATCATGTTCGATTCATCTTAGATTTAATCGATTCTAAGCATTATATAAATGATGACAGCTACATTTTATTTATAGATATAGATATAAAGCCTTTGATATTGTAAAACATTCTTTCGATCCATTCGATTTTTGTGGTTTCGCTCAATACTTTCAAAGGGCGAGACAAACTTTCTACGACGACCGTAACGGTTCAGTTAAACCCCCGTGGGGAACGACTCGTCGATTGAGGATTTCTCGAGGCGTAAAACAAGGAGACCCGGCGGCCCCCCTTTTCATTTCCGTCAGTTACGCAAACGATGGCGTCACATTGGCATGACGCTTCTTTTCGAGGCGTCGGTATTAGGGACAGAGAAATGAAACGTCGTCAGCTCGCCGGCGACGCGGCTATTTTTTGGAAAGATCTATCACAGGCTAAGGAAAGTATAGAGTGCCTTAATCTTTTTTCTAAAGTGTCACGTTTATGTTTAAATAAAGAAAAAATGTCCTCTTTTTCCACCTCAAGACTATGGCATTTCTTTGACCCAATGTGAAGGTATTCCGATCAGAGAGGAAGTCACTTATCTCGGTATCAATATTTGCAAAGATCAGTTCAACAGAGTACGATCTCATTTCCAAACCCGTTATGCTAGAAATGAAAAAGAAATGTGATACGTGGCTCACGAGGGATCGATCACTCAAAGGTAGGATTCTTGTGTCTAAAACCGAAGGTTTGTCTCGTTCAGTCCGTCCCACTAAAGGATTAGACGTCCCAAAATCTATTCTTCAAGAAATTTCCTATGGAAAAACAAGCCTCATTATTTGAATACTAATCATTTATGTAATTCATCTAATCGAGGAGGTGCGAATGCGATCGATTTCGCTCCAACTAATCCAATTTTCAAGTTGAAGTGGATTAAACATTCTATTAAACATAAAGATGAGATGTGGGGTATATATTTCCAAATCTTATCTGTGGAAAAAGTCGGTGGCGTAGAGTTGCTTTTGAAATGCGATTTCGAGGTCAACAAACTCCCCATTAAGTTCTCTCATTTTGATAGACAGACACTCTTTTATTGGATTCTTCTATACAAACATGACTTTTCTCCTCCTAGGCAGATCATTTGGAAGAATCAATCTATTAAATCTAAGAACAAATCGATTTTCTATAGTAATCGGGTCAAAACTGATTTTTTAACGGTCTCACGGTCGCTAAAGAATGAAGGATATTTAGTCACATATCCCGAATTTCCGGAGAAATTCGGTATTCCAATACCTCCGCGTGAATATAGTATTGTAATTCATGCAGTTCCGGCGGGATTTCTGAGGCTGTCAAAGGGCCTCAGCGATTCTAAAGCTTCAACATTTGAAAAAGAGATCTTATCAAACGGTATCGATATCATAGATAGAAAATGTAGATGTTTAATTCGTCGCCCTGCAACCTTCCAAAGTAAGTACTTTTGGGAGAATCCCTTTGAAAATATCGGCCGGAAATCGATTCGGACTCGTACCAACAAATTCCGTGTCACCAATCAAGTCAATGAAGTCTACTTCACAATTCTACCTAGAATTTCTCCAACTAACCCTTTTCTCAAGCGATCCAAAGGCGATCTTTCCGAACGTCTTGTTTTTTGTGGAACGGGTATAGAGAGTGTTTTGCATCTTTTTTTCGAACGTACGTAGGTTCAATTTTTCCAGACCGATGTCGAATATTTATTTCCTAGGTCGAGCGGATCTAAAACGAATCTAAGAAAAAGAGACGTTCTATGTTATTTGGGTCCAAAAGATCTGGGTAAAAGTCCCATCTTTATGCTAAACCTTGTAAGCTTATTCTGTAAGTTTTCTAGACACAAATGTAAACGGTCCGAAAGGAAGCCCATTATGTCCCACTTCAAAGTCGAGCTGAGGATTTATTTGGAATCTCTTCTAGGGCTTTCAAATCGGAACGCAACCAGAACTACGACCACATTCAAAGACCTAAACGTGTCTTTTTCATCGCGATTAGTGACGTATACCCTCATTTTGTTTCTTTGTTTTTTGTTTCTCTAGGAAATGTGAATACCGTGTTTGTAACTTTTCACTATATTTTTGATTGTAAAGTGTTCATTCTATACAATAAAAATGAATCCCACGAAAGAAAATGTTCTAATGACTTGTGTCACGTTTCCTGCAATTCAACGCGCCCCCGTTAGAGACGCCGGAGGGGAAAGAAACAGCGGAACAAATGCCAGATGTTCGGGAACGCGTGAAGTCGCGACTACTCGGTGTCTCGCTTTTGCCTACAGATCTATCACCAGCACCACCACCACTAGCATCACCCTCAAAGCCACTCACCGTTTTCTTTTGAACAATCTCTGTGTTCTCTTCCCCTCTCACCTCCAGCGGCCGGCGCCGAGGATCGGAGCAGCCGCCGGACGGGCCGGTGACTTTGGGGCGGCTCCCGCTTTCCTCCGTCCAAAGAGTCGAGGCGTCGAGTCACGTCGTCGTCCGAGGATCCGCACCCGACCCCGCCTAGGACCCGACTCCGGCTTCGAGCCACATGTCCCCCATTTCAATCGTGCCGTCGATTCCTCGTATGACTCATCATTAACGGGATGGGAATTCCATTGTGACCGTGTAATTAAGTGTCAACTCGTGCAAGCGTTTGATATCATTCATTGTTGTACGTGACCCCTTTGAACCCAACGTGAATGTGTTTTTGATACGTGTTCAG
>JAAIIK010000308.1:81459-100682 GCA_014706435.1 Silurus glanis
ACACACTCACCACATGTGCACTCGGAAGAAACAAAGGGGTAGGGAGAAGATACAGTGGTCAAGGTGAGCGTCCGGCACACGTCTCAGCAATAAGGGACATTGTGCTGGATAGAGTGAAATGAACACACACGGGGACAACTGACCAATCTTATTCAGGGAGCTTTATTTCCATCATGTCACATCCTTCCATCAGCTGGTTAGTTCTCATCCACATTGACCGTCTGGAGTCCTGCAACAAGTGTACAGAACACAGAGAATGGAGACATATAAGTGGAAGAGCACATCAGACACCACATCGTCCTTCACATCTGCATCAATCATGGTTCAGTCTACTTACTTGCTTGCTTGCTTGCTTAATATTTATTTGCATTTATTTATCTGTAGCGATCGGCCGGGCGGAGGGGCCGAGCCGGGGAAAGGACGCGCCACGAGTCAGAGCGACAAAGGACCGAGACGGAAACGCGTCGGCCGGCGAGGAGAGCGCGTCGAGGAGACGGAGGGAGCGTCTCGAGCGGCCGACGAACGAGGAAAAAGAGACGGAGAGAGAGAAGGTCGGACGACGCGGAGACGGCGAAGCGGGAAGCGGACAGGATCGGTAAGGAGGAAGCGAGAGCGGCGAGATCGTCGAAAGAGATTCCGGAAGGCGAGAGGACGCCCGAGAAACGGAGAAGGAGCTGCGCCGGTACCGATCGGCGGGAAGGGAAAGGGAGGGGAACCGCAGGGGAATCGAGGCGAGTTCAGGTACCCGGGGTCAAAAGTGCAGAGTAACGGAGTCTGTGTTAGTGAAGCGAAGAAAAGAGTGCAGGCAGGGTGGAGCGGGTGAAGAGTGACAGCAGGAGCGATTCGTGATAGTAGGCTATCCGCCAGATCGAAAGGGAAAGTTCAGACGACCGCGGCGAGAGTACGGAGCGGGCGGAGAAGAGGGCGGAGAGGTGGAGGTACGAGACGGAGAGAAGGGGAAGGAAAGTCGGTAGGAGTAAGACGGAGCACGCGTGCGTCAACGAGAGGGAGAAGGCGGAGGAGTTCGGGTACCCGGGGTCGACGGTGCAAAGTAACGGAGAGCGTGTCAGAGAAGCGAAGAAAAGAGCGCAGGCGGGGTGGAGCGGGTGGAGAAGAGTGATAGCAGGAGCGATTTGTGACAGTAGGGCGTCCGCAAGAACGAAAGGGAAAGTTCATAGGACCGCGGCGAGACCCGCGCCGGAGGTAGCGGAGCCGAAGACGTCGAGGTATTCGTCGGGAGCGACGAGGACGGACGGGATCCGAAACGAGTTTATCAGAGGGACGGCCCACGTAGGACGGTTCGGTGACGAGGCGAGATCGAGACGGTCTGGACGCGCGCAGAGGAGGGACACGGGGTGTATCGGTAGGAGAAGGTCTGAGGACGGAGCCACCGGGTAGGAGGAAACCCGGTGCAGAGGAGGGACACGGGGTATATCGGTAGGAGAAGGTCTGAGGACGGAGCCACCGGGTAGGAGGAAAAGAGGAAGGCCGAGGAGGAGGTCGGCGGACGGGGCGAGGGAAGACACGCAGCCAGTCGGCGCGAAAGACAGGGCGGTACGGAGACGGACGATCCGCCGCGGGGACCCCTAACGGGAGCGGCCGAAAGAAGAAGAAGAAGGCGGTTCTAGGCGTTTTTAGGTGCGCGAGGTTCTATCCGCAACCTTAAATATATTCGCTTGATTCTATTTAGCATCTCGATCGATCTCCTTTAAACTCAAATAGGGTTCGGGCCATACAGTCAGGTCCATAAATATTGGGACATTGACACAACGCTAACATTTTTGGCTCTATACACCACTGTAATGGATTTGAAATGAAACGAACAAGTTGCGCTTTAACTGCAGACTGTCGGCTTTAATTTGAGGGCGTTTACATCCAAATCAGGTGAACGGTGTAGGAATTACAACAGTTTGCATATGTGCCTCCCCCTTTTTAAGGGACCAAAAATAATGGGACAGAAGAGTAATCCTAAATTCAACTTTCCCTTTTTTCCTACTTGGTTGCAAATCCTTTACAGTCAATTACAGCCTGAAGTCTGGAACGCATAGACGTCACCAGACGCTGGGTTTCATCCCTGGTGATGCTCTGCCAGGCCTCTACTGCAACCGTCTTCAGTTCCTGCTTGTACTTGGGGCATTTTCCCTTCGGTTTTGTTTTCAGCAAGTGAAACGCATGCTCGATCGGATTCAGGTCGGGTGATTGACTTGGCCATAGCATAACATTCCACCTTTTTCCCTTAAAAAACTCTTTGGTCGCTTTTGCAGTACGCTTTGGGTCATTGTCCGTCTGCGCCGCGAAGCGCCGTCCAATGAGTTCCGAAGCGTTTGGCCGAATACGAGCAGCTAATATTGCCCGAAACACTTCCGAATTCATTCCGCTGCTTTTGTCAGCAGTCACATCATCAATAAATACAAGAGAACCAGTTCCATTGGCAGCCATACGTGCCCACGCCATGACACTACCACCACCATGCTTCACTGATGAGGTGGTATGCTTAGGATCATGAGCAGTTTCTTTCCTTCTCCAGACTCTCCTCTTCCCATCACCCTGGTACAAGTCGGTCTTGGTCTCCTCTGTACATAGGATGTCGTTCCAGAACTGTGGAGGCTTTTTTAGATGTTGTTTGGCAAAGTCTAATCTGGCCTTCCCGTTCTCGCGGCTCACCGTCGGTTTACGTCTTGCGGCGAACCCTCTGTATTCACGCTGGCGAAGTCTTCTCTTGATTGTTGACTTTGACACACGTACACCTACCTCCTAGAGAGTGTTCCCGATCTGGCCGACCGTCGGTCGTCCACCGCGGTTGTTTTCCGCGGTCTCCGGGGTCTTTCGGCGTCGCCGAACTCACCGGTGCGTTAATTCTATTTAAGAATGTTCCAAACAGTTGTTTTGGCCACGCCTAATGTTTTTGCTATCTCTCTGACGGGTTTGTTTTGTTTTTTCAGCCTAATGATGGCTTGCTTCACTGTTAGCGACAGCTCGTTGGATCTCATCTCGGAGAGTCGACAGCAACAGATTCCAAATGCAAATGGCACACTTGAAACGAACCCTGGACCCTTTTATCTGCTCGTTGCAATCGGTATAACGAGGGAATGACACACACCTGGCCATGGAAGAGCCGAGAAGCCAATCGGCCCGTTACTTTTGGTCCCTTTAAAAGCGGGAGGCACATACGCAGACTGTTGTAATTCCTACACCGTTCACCGGATTTGGATGTAAACGCCCTCAAATTAAAGCTGACAGTCTGCAGGTAAAGAACAACTTGTTCTCTTCATTTCAAACTCAAAAAATGTTAGAATTGTGTCGATGTCCCAATATTTATGGACCTGACCGTGTGTATCTGTAACTGCACGTTACCCGTGTAAAGTCGTGAAGAGATCTACAATAGATAACGTCGTATATCCGACAGACGAGCCCGAACCGGTAGCATTCGTCGATCGGAGACCCGGTCCTCGGCACCAGAAGCCGAGGACCGGAGAAAGCACGCCTCCCCTACCGGGAGCGCGGAGAGTTTCGGCGAGTCTCGTCGAAACGACACCGCGACGAGAGCGTTTTCGGCGGAGGGAAAAGAGACCGCGGCGGAGCAGGACAGGGCGGGAGCTCGAGCTCAGGGAGGAGTCGGCCGGGGCCGAGCGCGGCGAAGAGCCGTCGCCCGGCACGGAGCGGGCGAGCGCGGGAGTCACGCGGGACCGCCGAGGAAGACGGCAGCGTACCCGTATTTTCAATCGATCCGAGTTTTACGCGACCACGGCGAAAGGTACGTTCTCCCTCCGCGTCGCCGGCGTGCGGCCCGCACCCTTAAGCTCGCGTACGCGAACGACAGTCACGTCCCCGACGGCGAAGGCGGATCGCAAAGCGGCGTACGGAAGCGCGACCGGAAAGCGTTCGGCCTCGCGGTGAAGAGTCGGTCGATCGTCTTATCGTTCTCTAAGAAGTCACGAAACGTGTGAAACACGCGATCCTGTCCGCGTCCCGCTTCGCCGTCCCCGCGTCGTCCGACCTTCTCTCTCGAAAAATCGCGTCCCTTTGGTCGCATAAAAGCCGTTAACGCGTAGAATCATCACGATCGTGATACCGGAATAAGTCATTTTCCTGGAGAGATGATTTTTGTACAGAAGTACATTTTTTGGATCCAGGACTTTCTCCCAGAGGATCTAGGAACAAAGCCCTCCTTTGAGATGGCAGCATAACCTTTTAAGATTTTCAACAGTAATGAATTTAGATGTCAGATAATGAGATTGACATGCATTTAATATGAACAATTGATGTTGAAATGAAGTTTCTTGTAGGTCAAATGGCTTCAGAAACATTAGAATCAAAAGTTAAACAAGCATATTAATACTTTTCTTTGAAGGAATCTACCATGTTTTGTATATTCTCCAGCCACCTTGTTTGGCGCTTGCCGGGACGGCTACGTCCTTGACTCGTCTGCTCCGTTTATTTGTTGTTTCTTTTAATATTAATCGTTGATGTTATCGTGGTCAATCTACCTTTTAAAAAGAAGCTTCAAAGTCGACCGCCTAACATTTCATCAAACGGCATACCGTACGCAGAACACGATATTGCGAGTTATTTGCAAGGTTTAAAATAGCACGTCTGACACCACGTGACGTACAAACTGAACATTTTGATTCGTTTACCACACCTTTCCAGCGGCGGTGGTCATTCACAATGCCAATGAGATACTTGGACATTGTGGGATCGACCTGAAATGTAAAAAGAGGACTGAAATATGTTTGAATTTGATGTTTCATAATTGGTGCATCAATAATACCCCCCTAAATAATACAGTCGTCCATGTTGTTAGATCAAATGTAGTATTTTACATATTAATTGTGTGGGTGTATCACAGCAAGTTTGGTCACTCTTCATATGGAGGAAAAAGAAATAGAATAGAATTCAGGCAGGTGGTTTACATCCGGCTTGCATACATAATACCCCCCTAAATAATACAGCTGTCCATGTTGTTACATTCATGGGGGTCAGGTTATGTCCATTTTAATAAAATGAAATTTACTATTTAAATATATATATATTTTTTGGTGTGTATCCGAGTAATTTTAGTGAGTCTATGTATCAACGCCAAATAAATACGCGGATAGAATTCACGCAGGTGGTTTGAAAAGCAAACGATTCCATTCCTGAGTTGATTCTGCCATTTACAGGAAGCTGTATGCGTTTTCTTTCAATCGATCTTTTGGCGTTAGGACCGGGACAACGTTGGACCCAATTTTCCGTGTTTTTACTGCCATCTACAGGAAATACGACGGTACTGTCCGCGTGCACGCGACGGGGGGGGTCGATGTCAGAACGGGGCTTTGAATTAGGCACAACATGTTAAAACATGAGTGAGTATCTGTACTTCGACTTGAGTACAGGACGCGTGTGTACTTTTGCCACCCGTGGTTTCGAGCGAGTCGTTTTATTCACGAAACGCGGACCGTAGGACAGGACGGGACAAAACGAAGCCTCGTTCGAACGCGCGCGTATCCGTCACCGCGCGCACGCAAAGTCCAATCGGAAACGCGTAGACGCTATACTCTCGGTACCGTTCTAAGGACGCCTTTGTCCTTTATCCATAAAGAGGTACACCTTAGAGTAGCAATGTGTAGCTCAACGTACAACTCTACGTTTTTGGGGTAAATGAGGTAAATGAGTATAATCCTATTTAATCAAATCATCAAAAAGTACACACATCCGTTACTTAAGTAGAAGTCCAGACACTCGTGTCTTAAAATACTCGGGTCACAGTCGAAGTACCGATTCAACTTTATTACTCGAGCGAAAGTAAACGAGTCTCGGCTCGAGTAAAAAGTAGTTATTACTTCTACCCGTTTTAGCCGTTCACCGGAACTCACATTATATTAATATTCGATAGATAGATTGAACATCGGCATTGCATAGTACAGGTACACAGCAACGAAATGCAGTTTGGCATCCACCAGAAGTGCAAAAAGTAGCAATCGTGCAAATAGCGCAGATAAACATGTAGCATATGTACAGCGAGTCAATATAAAGGCCATGACAGCGCAGGGACATCGTTAAGAGCCTTCGCTACGTTTCCACACGGACAGCTAACGAGGTGATACCGGAGCAAGTGCACCTCTTCAAGTCAAGTCGAGAAGATTTTATATCTATATATCTAATCACACATTTGACAGATTTGAACGACGTATTGTTTTGATCTCTACGATCCATAAAGACAGTAATTTACGTTCGTGTCGCCATTACGAGGGAAACCCCCACCAAACGCCACCCAGAGGGTTCATTGTGTAAAGCATGGCGGATCTGGGACTAAGTAAAACAAGTAAAATTATTTGTATTTGGAGTTTATTTCTTTATTTTATATCTATCTAAGTAAAGAAGAATTTTTTAGTATTGACAGCCAAACACATATGTTAATACACACACACAGTGTTGGGGGTAACGCGTTACAAGTAACGCGCGTTACGTAATAATATTACTTTTCTGGAGTAACGAGTAAAGTAGCTACTTGATAAATTTACACACTACTATCTGAGTTACTTTTCAGTTAAATTATTTTGCGTAGAAAAATAAAAACCGAATCAAAACGAACGTAGTCACGTAGAATCGCGCGCTCGTACGCGCGAGCGGCGGGAACGGAAGCCGGTCGGAAGCGGAGACGGCAAACTAGGGATTACCTTACCGCGATGGAAGTGTTCTTATTATTTTGTAATAGTCGAGGAAAAGGAGAAAGGAATAATGGTTACGTGTAGATTGTGTTGGTGAGAAGCTCTTGTCAACTGCAAAAAAAACACCACTTCAAAAAAAAGAAACATCTGCATGCAAAGCACAGCAGTACAGATGTGTGCGTGCGTGTGTGTGTGTATGTATAATGTTGAATATATGTAACATTATGCAATGTCGCATATATGGAAATGGAGACTGAAATATAGAAAACTTTTGCCGACTTTCCACCACCGCAGATCCATAGACCGCTCGGAATAAAAGTCTTCCGTGGGAGACACGTGTACGATGCCGTCGCAGAGAGCGAGCGAGCGAGAGAGCGAGCGAGAGAGCGAGCAAATTCACAGCTCGTTTGCTCTTTGTGGGAAGATAAACCGCCACGGTCACCGATAATGGCGCGAACTTTGTAAAAGCGTTCGGAATGTTTCAAGCTGACGATGGAGCAGAGAACGACGTAGACGAGGACGAGGTCATATTTACGGAATCGCACAAAGTTTTACGAGATGACGGCGAAAGGTATGTTCTCTAAGAAGTTATGAAATATTCTAAATGTTTAAGACATGTCTTTTGCCCTAATATAAGTTATTTCTTAATGGCAAATATCTATATTACACCTGTAAGGCGTGAAAGAGATACAAGTAACGCAAAAGTAATATAACGCATTACTTTCCAGAAAAAGTAACGTAATTAGTTCCTTTTTTGAGGAGTAACTCGATATTGTAATGCCTTACTTTTAAAAGTAACGTTGTGCAACACTGTATACATACATATATACACACACACACACACACACACATACATTTATGAATACAAAACTAATTTAAAATGTTACCTAATGAACGTGTCCAGGCTGAAGATCCGCATACAGACCACAAGCAGAGGAAAGATGATTACGAATGTCTCTGTTCTCAGTCATGGTCTCATCCACATTAGCCCCAAACTTCTTACTGCCTACCGCCTGCTGCTTCTTCGCTTCGTAATCTAGTCTACGTGTGTGGCGAGTGAGAAACAGGACTTTATACATCAGCGGATCGAAGAGCACGCGCGGTAACGGGACATCGGCCGTTCGGCGAATATAAAAATAGATATATTTCACCAAATCCACGGATTAAAACTAAAGTAACGAGCCGGTTTTGAAAATCTAAGTAGTAAAAAGTACAGCTATTTGTGTCAAAATGTAACGAGTAAAAGTAAAAAGTCGTCTGACAAATAAATCGTGGAGTAAAGTACTGATACCGGAAAAAGCTATTTCAGTGCAGTAACAAAGTATTTGTAGTCCGTTACTTCCCACCTGTGATCCTCAAGCGGATCAAGCAAAAGGATCACGATTAAGAATCCAACCCGTCAATTCCTCAAGAGTTATCGGTAAGAAAGACAAAACCGCGACAGTCTAAAGTGTCAGGTTTGTGTTTCAACATAGAAAAAGGGTCCTCTTTGTCCACTTCAAGACGATGGCATTCCTTTGACCCAATGTGAAGGTATTCCGATCAGAGAGGAAGTCACTTATCTCGGTATCAATATTTGCAAAGATCAGTTCAACAGAGAACGATCTCATTTCCAAACCCTTTATGCTAAGAATGAAAAAGAAGTCTGATGTGTGGCTCACGAGGGATTCATCACTAGGATTCTTTTGTCTAAAACCGAAGGCTTGTCTCGTTCAGTCCGTCCCGCACAAGTATTAGACGTCCCAAATTCTTTTCTTCCAAAAACTGATTCAACTCCATTTAATTTCCTATGGAAAACCCAAGCCTCGCTATTGAAATCGAACCGATTTATGTAATTCATCTAATCGAAGAGGTACGAATGCGATCGATTTTGCTCCATCTAATCCAATTTAAGTTGAACCGGATTCAACATTCTATTCAACATAAAGATCAGCCATGGTATCTAATTCCAGATCTTCTCTTTGAAAAAGTCGGTGGCATAGAGTTTCTTTTGACATGCGATTTCGAGGTCAACAAACTCCCCATCAAGTTAATCTAATTTTCATAGACAGACTTCTCTTCTATTGGATTCTTCTCTACAAACGTGACTTTTCTCCTCCTAGGCAGATCATTTGGAAGAATCAATCCATTAAATCTAAGAACCAATCAATTTTCGATACTCATCGGGTTAAAAAAGATATTTTAACGGTCTCACGGTTGCTAAACGATGAAGGATATTTACTACTGCGGTTAAGCCAGCCGCACTTTGTTTAGTGTTGCGCGTCTCATCGTGCACTTACGGTACGGGTGGTGAGAGCGGTCAAAATACATGTAAAGACGCTTCAGAAAGGCGTTTCCGTAAAAAAAAAAAAAAAAAGACTCGATGCATTTTTAACATGTTCCACATTCAAACATTCATGAAACAGTTTTCTTTGTAGGTTTGTTCAATATTTCAAATAATTCGTACTCTCCCTGTCTATTCTAATCTTAAATTTCAAGTGATTTTACTGTGGAGTTTTTGAGAAAGGTGAAGGTAAATTAACTCCAAGCATCAGTGCATTTTCAATCATGTTCCACATTCAAAGTCTATTATTCTGCAACATTTCAAGTCATTTTACTGTACAGTTTTTGCGAAAAAGTGAAGGCAAATTCATTCTAAATCTCATTGCATTTTCAATCATGTTCCACATTCCCTCTAAAGACAGACAGAGACAATCTAAATAAGAATTATGTGAAAGATTGGGAAAACCTATAAAGAAACCTTTAAAGGAAAATGTTTTATGAGCGTTTGAACGTGGAACATGATAAAAATGCACCGAGTCTTTTTCTAATGTGATTTTTGATGTTTACTCTCATTATGTTTCTTTTTTGTTGTTGTTCCTCTAGGAAATGCGAATACCATGTTTGTAACATTTTACTATACTTTTGATTGTAAACCGTTTGTTAATTATATACAAAAAGAAAAGAAAAAGTTCATCGCGCCCACACCAGAGACGCCGGACGGGAAGGAAACGGCGGAACGAGCGCGAGCTAGGCGGGAACGCGTCGAGTCGCCGTGACCAAATTTCACTGCAAAGTTTGGAATACTCGGTGTCTCGCTTTTGCGTACAGATCTACCACCACCAACTTCACCCTAAAAGCCACTCCACTCACCCTTTTATTTCACAATTCCTTTGTTCTGTCCCCCCCCCCCCCCCCCCTCTCACCGACAGCGGCCGGCGTCGAGGATCGGAGAAGCCGCCGGGAACGGAGGCCGAGAAGCATAGGATTCCCGGGAGCGGTTCCGAGAAGCGCCACGCGTCATCCAACCTCGCGAGAGAACCGTCGTCCGAGGCTCCGCACCCGATACAGACCACGGCTTCGGGCCAAATCTGCCCCGTTTCAATCGTGTTGTCCGTCCGTGTTTGTATCGCGGCGCAACGTGCGTGTTATTCAGAAGTTATTGAAACGCGTTAAGGGCAGCCATAGCGTTTATGTACATAAACGTCGATTCCTTTTATGGCTCAATATCGACGCGATGGGAATTCAGGCTTTGTATTTGGTTTTTCTTCTAAATCATTGTCAGCATGTCATCAAGTAGCAATGATGATGTTATTATTCATTACCGTACGTGACCACGAGGTGCGTTTTCGATACGCGTTGCGAACAGCCAATCGCGTTTATCTAAATACGTGTCGATTCATCTTCCGACACAATATCAATGTGAGGGGAACTCGGGCTTTGTTTTTCCTTCTATATCATCAACTATCGATTGTGCAAGCATTTACTGTTATGACCCATTCATGTATGTATTACTGTACACGACCACTTTGACCCACACCACCGTGTCTGTGTTCTTGCGTTTCCATTCCTATAATCAACACACTCACCACATGTGCACTTGGAATACATGTCAGCTAGGCTGAAACCAAAGGGGTAGGGAGAAGAGACAGCGGTCAAGGTGAGCGTCTGGCACACGTCTCAGCAATAAGGGACATTGTGCTGGATAGAGTGAAATGAACACACACAGGGACAACTGACCAATCTTGTTCAGGGAGCTTTATTTCCATCACATCCATCAGCTGCTTAGTTCTCATCCACATTGACCGTCTGGAGTCCTGCAACAAGCGTACAGAACACAGAGAATGGAGACATATAAGTGGAAGAGCACAACACATCCTCCATTCCATGCATCATGTTTCAGTCTACTTACTTACTTACTTACTATTTATTTGTAGCGATCGGCCGGGCGGAGGGACCGAGCCGGGAAGGACGCGCCGCGAGTCAGAGCGCTAAAGGACGGAGAGCAGACGGAGGGAGCGTCTCGAGCGGCCGACGAACGAGGAAAACGAGACGGAGAGAGAGAGAAGGTCGGACGACGCGGAGACGGCGAAGCGGGAAGCGGACAGGATCGGCGCGGAGGAAGCGAGAGCGGAAAGTCGGTCGGACCGGACGACGTCCCGGTAGAAGCGCGGAGACGTTCGGGAGAGACGGCAGCGGGGTTTCGATCCGGATCGTCGAACGAGATCCCGGAAGGCGAGAGGACCCCCGAGGAACGGAGAAGGAGCGCGCCTTTAAGCCTTTAAGGTACCGACCTTTAAGCGAAAGGGAGGAGACCCGCGCTAGGGACGCGGGGGAATCGAGACGATCGCTCGGGCCGCGGGAAGTCACGGGAAACACTCGAGACGTCGTACGGATCGGGGACGGCGGCGTCGACCGAAAGGCAGGAGGCCGGGCCGGACCGCGGGCGGATAAGAGGGCGGAGAGGCGGAGGTACGAGACGGAGAGAAGGGGAAGGAAAGTCGGTAGGAGTAAGACGGAGCACGAGTGCGTCAACGAGAGGGAGAAGGCGGAGGAGTTCGGGTACCCGGGGTCGACGGTGCAAAGTAACGGAGAGCGTGTCAGAGAAGCGAAGAAAAGAGCGCAGGCGGGGTGGAGCGGGTGGAGAAGAGTGATAGCAGGAGCGATTTGCGACAGTAGGGCGTCCGCAAGAACGAAAGGGAAAGTTCATAGGACCGCGGCGAGACCCGAGACGTCGTACGGATCAGAGACGGCGGCGTCGAGTAGAAGACGGGAGGCGGAGCCGGAGGTAGCGGAGCCGAAGACGTCGAGGTATTCGTCGGGAGCGACGAGGACGGACGAGCTCAGAAACGAGTTTATCGGAGGGACGCCGCACGTAGGACGTTTCGGTGACGTGGCGAGGGAGGCGAGATCGAGAGGAGGGACACGAATCATATCGGTAGAAGAAATGTGAGGACGGAGCTCCCAGGTAGGAGGAAAAGAGGAAGGCCAAGGAGGAGGTTCACGGACGTGTTGAGGGAAGACACGCAGGTAGTCGGTGTCAAAGAGGCAGACGTAGAGGACAGGGCGGTACGGAGACGGACGATCCGCCGCGGCGACCCCTAACGGGAGCAGCCGAAAGGAGAAGAAGATGATATATATACGTATATACGTATACATACAGCGGCGATCAAAATCAGAGAACAATTTATAACCAATTGAACAATCCTGAAATAATGTCATCTTCACTGCTCGACAGTTGAGGGAGTTTTTGTCCTGTCTATACCATGCTACCAGAACACCTTTTCCACAAAATAACTAAGGCGTTTCCAAAAAAAAAAAAAACATTATTTTGCAGAAAACACACTGATCAAAATTAGAGAACAACAATGACTGTAGCATGGAAAAAGATTACAACAGAATTTTCTGAAGGTTACAACAGTCAGCAATCAGTAGGAAGCGTACAGGCCTCTGCTCCGAATGACTTCAGCACACCTGCGGCCACAGGACGGCACTGGTCTCTCACACTGCTCTGGTGTGATTTCGGTCCACTCTTCTTCCAGTCTCCTCCACAGTTCGGTGACTGTAGCGGGTTCCTTGGCCATAACTTTGTCGCCAAGGATTTTCCAGAGGTTCTCTATTGGGTTGAGGTCAGGAGTCTGGGCAGGCCTCGTCATTCTTTCAATGTTTTCAGTTTCAAGGAACCGCTTTACCGTGTGACCGATCGGGTGACGAGCGCAGGGAAGGAACCATATGTTGTCGATGAAGGTTCCGATAAACATTTGCATTCCCTCTGCCATGTAGCTGTATAAGAGGCCCAACTCCTGCTGTAGAAAACATGCCCCAAACCATGACACTTCCTCCTCCACTTTTCACTGACTTCTTTACACACTTTGGGTTCGGCCTTTCTCCAGTTTGTCGCCGAACATAACGTTTCCCATCGGACCCAAATCAATTAAACTCGGTCTCATCACCGAAGTGAACTTTGGACCAGTTCTCCTCTGTCCACACAACATGCTCCTCAGCAAAGCTTAGTCTAGCCTTTTGATTCTTTCTGCTAACGAGAGGTTTGGTCACTGCAGAGCGGGCTTTCGGTCCAAACGCTCTCCAACGTCGAGACACCGTATGACGAGACAGGCGCTGAACCGGTGAGCAATAACGGCTGCAGCGTGGAAACGATTGGCCATCGCGATCCTCCGCAGTAACCCGTCCCCTCTCGTATTTGTCTTCCGTGGACGACCGGCCTTCTTGGCGGACTTGAATGAGTTTGTGATGTTGTAAAGAGTCAATATTCTTGAAATCACAGATTCGGAACGACCAACTCGTCTGCTGCCGGAGACTTTCGGTCACTTTAGAACGGCCCACCATGTCGCAGAGTCAGTGAAACTGGAAGTTAGATAATCAAGGAAATTAGCACCAGGTACCAGATTAACACCAATAACTGGGAGGTATCTGAAAGTGTTCTCTAATTTTGATCATTGTGTTTTCTGCAAAATAATGTTGGTTTTTAGTTTTTTTTAAATGCCTTAGTTGTTTTGTGGAAAAGGTGTTCTGGTAGCATGGTATAGACAGGACAAAAACTCCCTCAACTGTCGAGCAGTGAAGATGACATTATTTCAGGATTGTTCAATTGGTTATAAATTGTTCTCTAATTTTGATCGCCACTGTATGTATACGTATATACGTATATATATCATCATCTTCTCCTTTCGGCTGCTCCCGTTAGGGGTCGCCGCGGCGGATCGTCCGTCTCCGTACCGCCCTGTCCTCTACGTCTGCCTCTTTGACACCGACTACCTGCGTGTCTTCCCTCAACACGTCCGTGAACCTCCTCCTTGGCCTTCCTCTTTTCCTCCTACCTGGGAGCTCCGTCCTCACATTTCTTCTACCGATACGATTCGTGTCCCTCCTCTGCGCACGTCCAAACCGTCTCGATCTCGCCTCCCTCGCCTCGTCACCGAAACGTCCTCCGTGCGGCGTCCCTCCGATAAACTCGTTTCTAATCCCGTCCGTCCTCGTCGCTCCCGACGAATACCTCGACGTCTTCGGCTCCGCTACCTCCGGCTCCGCCGCCCGTCTTCTACTCGACGCCGCCGTCTCTGATCCGTACGACGTCTCGGGTCTCGCCGCGGTCCTATGAACTTTCCCTTTCATTCTCGCAGATACCCTACCGTCACAAATCACTCCTGTCACTCTTCTCCACCCACTCCACCCCGCCTGCACTCTTTTCTTTACTTCCCTAACACACTCTCCATTACTTTGCACTGTTGACCCCAGGTACCCGAACTCCTCCACCTTCTCCACCTCTTCTCCCTGCAACCGCACCACTCCACCGCCCTCCCTCTCATTCACACACATGTACTCTGTCTTACTCCTACTGACTTTCATTCCCCTTCTCTCCAGCGCACATCTCCACCTCTCCAGGCTCTTCTCGACCTGCTCCCTACTCTCACCACAAATCACAATATCATCCGCAAACATCATACGGTCCACGGAGACTCCTGTCTGACCTCGTCCGTCAACCTGTCCATCCCCACTGCAAACAGGAAAGGGCTCAGGGCCGATCCTTGATGCAGTCCAACCCTCACCCTGAACCACTCTGTCGTTCCTACCGCACACTTCACTGCCGTCACACCGTCCTCGTACATGTCCTGCACCACCCTCACATACTTCTCTGACACACCTGACTTCCTCATACAATACCACGACTCCTCTCTCGGCACCCTGTCGTACGCTTTCTCTAAATCCACAAACACGCGATGCAATTCCTTCTGTCCTTCTCTATACTTCTCCGTCAACATCCTCAAAGCCAACAAGGCATCCGTGGTGCTCTTCCTCGGCATGAAACCGTACCGTCGCTCACAGACGGTCACCTCTTCTCTCGGCCTGGCTTCCACTACTCTTTCCCATAACTTCACGGTGTGACTGATCAACTTAATTCCCCTGTAGTTACTGCAGGTCTGCACATCTCCCTTATGCTTAAAGATCGGTACCAGCACACTCCTTCTCCATTCCTCAGGCATCCTCCCACCTTCCAGAATCTTGTTAAACAATCCGGTCAAAAACTCCACTGCCAGCTCTCCTAAACATCTCCACGCTTCTACAGGCATGTCATCCGGTCCAACCGACTTTCCACTCTTCATCCTCTTAATCGCTGCTCTCACTTCCTCCTCCTATTTAGTATTATTACACCTACACAAGTAATAATGTTTAATGCAAAAAGTTTTGTTCGATTTATACAGATAGCTCTATTTTTCAAAGTGGCCAAACATTTCGAGCTCATGCATGTAAAAATGACAAAACCGTCCAAAATAAAAAATCCACTAATAGAACAGGCGTATAAAAAGTGTCACTCCTTTAATTCGAGTTTTGACAGGCGTGACACAAAAAGTGCACTCGCGACGTCGCCTGGATACGCGATCGGCGGTACCGGCGGTCGCGGGCGATCCGAAATGGCACTACACAGACACTGTAACCGATCATTAAATTGTGATAGCTAGCCAATAATCTTGCCCATAGGAAACAGTAAATACCCGGTTATCGTCACCACTTTTCTCCTCACAGACACGGCCCAGCCGGCTCAGGTCATCTCAAAGAACCGATTCAAGTGAGGAGATTATATGATTTGTATTGAATGTACGGTCGCTGAATGTAGAGTCAAAATGTACATCGCAAAAGAAAATAGATCCTGTTTCGACCAAACGTCCAGGTAAATGTCTGCTAAACGAGCAGGTAGTGAAATGAGTTGGTGAGGACGATGGCAGACGGGTGAGGTGATTGAGAAGGCCGTGCGGTTAACGACTAGGGAGGAAATGTGGAGAAGAGGCAGGCATTGTTACTGCCGAATGGCGATCGCGAACAGTTGTGCTCCTTTTATTTTTTTATTTTTTTTTAGACGCTGCTATGATCTTTTCAGGATTCATTTAAGAATGTCAACAAAAACCCCAGCATTCATCTCAAATGGAAATCTTGTCTAAAATCATAAGCCTTTACAATCGCTTTTGAAAAAGTGGTGTAAAAATAGTAGGCTATATGTCCAAAAACACCACAAGAACAATTCAACACTGACCCAAACTTGGAGTCTTTTTTCTTAAAAAAAAAAAAAAGCAAAAGCAAAAACAATTCTATATAATCCATATATAAATCAGCACAACCGATTCCACCATTGATAATCAATCAGAATATTCGAACGAATTCTAAAGGCTTGTGTGACACTTTGATCTGCAGTAACAGCTGAAGAAAATTCAGCTTTGCATCCTAGAAATAAATGGTATTTTATAATATATTGCACTAGAAAACCATTCTTATACATTTGTATGGAATCTCACAAATCTTAGTAGTATTATTTTGTTATTATTTCACATCAAATAAATGCAGGCTTAACGAAAATAAGATTCTTCTTTTCGAAATAATTAAAAATAGTAATGTTACGACCGATACCGTGACCCGACACGTACCAGCGTTTTGGACAAGAGCGACAGCTATTTCTTTTCTCAAGTCTTCCACTCCTTCTTTTGTGTTCATTAAAATATTTGGTTCCTCTTTAAGTACAAATTCAGCAAACTAAAAAGGAAAATAATCAAAGAAGCAACTTAGGAAAATAAAACACCATCATTAGGAACTTGATTGTCCTTCTTCAAGATCATAAGTTCAGTGTAATTAAGTCATCGATCTATTTTCAATCGCTCACTTTCAAAGCAAAGACGCCGCCTGACGCGCCGTCTCGCCGTATCGCGTCCCTTTTATCGCATAAAAGCCCTTAACGTGCAAAATCATCACGATTGTGATACCGGAATGAGTCGTTTTCCTGGAGACATTTTTCATCTTGGAACAAAGCCCTCCTTTGAGACGGCAGCATCACCTTTTCAGATTTTCAACAGTCATTTATTTCGACTTTAGATACTGAAGAGCTTGACATGCATTTAATATGAACAACTGGATTAAGGTTATGTCCATTTTAATCCGATGAAGTTAACTATTTAAAGAAATATTTTTCTCTTTTGTGTATCCGAGTAATTTTAGTGAGTTTAGGTATTAACGCCAAATAAATACGCGGATAGAATTCACGCAGCTGGTTTTAAAAGCAAACGATTCCATTTCTGAGTTTTTTCCGCCATTTACAGGAAGCTGTATACGTTTTCTTTCAATCGATCTTTTGGCGTTAGGACCAGGGAAACGTTGGACCCAATTTTCAGAGGTGACTAAAGTACACACATCCTTGACTTCAGTAGAAGTTCAGATCCTCATGTTTTAATCAAGTACCGATTAACCTTTATTCCTCAAGCGAAAGTGAACGAGTCTCGGCTCTGACACGTACTCGAGGAAAAAGTAGTTATTCCTTCCACCCGTTTTAGCTGTCGACTGGAACTCACGTCATATTAATATTTGATAGACAGACAGACCATTGTCATTGCATAGTCCAGGTACACAGCAACGACATGCAGTTTGGCATCTCCCACAAGTGCAAAAAGTAGCAATCGTGCAAATAGCGCAGATAAACATGTAGCGTATGTGCAGCGAGTCAATATAAAGGCTCTGACAGTGTAGAGAAGTGCGGACATCATTAAGAGCCTTTGCCGTGTTTCCACACGGACAGTTAATGAGGTGATACCTCTTCAAGTCAAGAAGCTTTTATATATATAATCTTAGACATTTGACAGATTTGAATGACGTATTGATTTTATCTCTACTATCAGTAAAGACAGTAATGTATGCTCGTGTCGCCATCACGAGGGCAAACCCCACACAACGCCACCCAGAGGGTTAATTGTGTAAAACGTGGCGGATTTGGTGTTTGATTCGAGACTCGGCGCAGAAATCAACCAAAAGTTGACTGATGACAAATATTCTTCGGTGGAGGTTATTCCTGTATTGTATATCTAAGTAAAGAAGGGACGTCGCGAATAAGTGTATGTTTGGCCGGAGGTTTTCGTTTCGCCTCTTTTATATTGAGTTATTTATTTATGTATTTACAGTTTTTTTCCATAAAAATGGTAAAAACCGAAACGCGCGCTATGACGTGTCCCCACAGTGAAAAACTTTGCTGTTATCGTCGTAGCATGGAGACTGTGTCATTATGGTTATTTTAAGTGTAAGTTTTTCTAAAGGTTCAATGACTAAGCAAAACAGGGAATGAAAAAAAGGTTTACAATTGTATTTAGAATTAATCAAGACACTTAAGAACACAATAGAAATTGATTATCCCAAAAAAATATACAGTGGGGTCAGTTCGAACGTAGCACAGTGTTCATTTAGGAAATGCACAGAGAAACAATATGCTCATTGTGGCCGTTAACGTTAAACGGTAAGAAAGACAAAACCGCGACAGTCTAAAGTGTCAGGTTTATCTTTAACCATAGAAAAAGGGTCCTCTTTGTCCACTTCAACATGATGGTATTCCGATCAGAGAGGAAGTCACTTATCTCGGTATCAATATTTGATTCTCATTTCCAAACCCTTTATGCTAAGTCCGATGTGTGGCTCACGAGGGATTCACCACTCAAAAGGTACGATTCTTTTGTCTAAAACCGAAGGCTTGTCTCGTTCAGTCCGTCCCGCACAAGTATTAGACGTCCCAAAATCTATTCTTCAAGAAGTTTCCTATGGAAACCCCAAGTCTCACTATTTGAATACAAATAATTTATGTAATTCATCTAATCGAGGAGGTCCGAATGCGATCGATTTCGGTACATCTAATCCAATTTTCAAGTTGAACAGGATTAAACATTCTATTCAACATAAAGATGAGATGTGGTATATAGTTCCAAATCTTATCTGTGAAAAAGTCGGTGGCATAGAGTTTTCTCCTCCTAGGCACATCATTTGGAAGAATCAATCTATAAAATCTAAGAACAACTCAATTTTCGATATTAATTGGGTTGAAACTGATATTTTAACAGTCTCCCAGTTGATGAGAAATAATGAAGGATATTTAATTATATATCCACCGAATTGACTGAGAAATTGGGTATTCCAATACCTCCGCGTCAATATTTTATTGTAATCATGCAGTTACGGCAGGATTTCTAAGGCTGTGAAAGGGCCTCGGCGATTCGAAACCTTCAACATTTTAAAAAAAGAGATCTTATTAAACGGTATCGCTATCAAAGAGAGAAAATGTAATAATCCATTTTGTAGATGTTTAATTCGTCGCCCTGCAACCTTCCAAAGTAAGTACTTTTGGGAGAATCCCTTTGAAAATATCGGCCGGAAATCGATTCGGACTCGTACCAACAAATTCCGTGTCACCAATCAAGTCAATGAAGTCTACTTCACAATTCTACCTAGAATTTCTCCAACTAACCCTTTTGTCAAGAGATCCAAAGGCGATCTTTC
>JAAIIK010000308.1:108297-127790 GCA_014706435.1 Silurus glanis
GTGTGTGTGTGTGTGTGTGTGTAAGAGAATGTCGTAGGCAGCGGTGCCTGAGGGAGACGGTGAAAAGGGTGTGTGTCGTAGGTTGCCGTTTGTGTGAACTTGTGAGTAAGAATTTACACACGCTCACCGTTTCCCTCACAAACTGCAACAGGTTACAGTGTGATGGAGACAATGTGAGACAGAAAGAGTGACTGTGTTGTAGGTTGCAGTGTGAGAAACGGTGTGTAAACTATATAAATTTAATTTTATATAGTTTTTTTATACTTCATACTTATTTATCTGCCTTCTTTCTTTTCCCCCCATCCTATTCCCTCATGCCGGACCGTCGTATAAAGCGTTTCACTGCATGTCGTACCCTTTCTAAAAATTTCTAAAGTGTGTGTTACGGAGCTCTAAATGCGACAAAACGTAAGATTTTCTGACGCGACACCGGCGTGTTCTGGAGACGCACGCACACACGCACACACACACTCACATGCCGTGGATCCGCTTGTGGACGTTGATGGTGTACTCTCGGGTCACCACCTCGTTAATGGCGGAGCGGCCCTTCTTCTTCTCACCTCCTTTCTTCAGCGGCGCCATCTGACAGACGAGAACAATATAATCAATATAAACACATTTATATTTAACGTCGACAAAACACACGCGAACGGTCTCGCCGCACGCCGTCTCCGCGCCCCGCTAGCGCTCCGATTAGCGTCGCGCTTCTAAACGCGCGTCGCTCGTCCGCCGTCACCGATTCTCCGACCTACGCCTTTTCCGACATCTCGCACTCGGTCACGCACCAAAAACGGCGGGTACGATCGCGCCGAAATAGCGGATGGAAACGGATTCGAGCCGCGGCGGCGAGCCCGGAGTACTCACTCTGTCCGATGACTGTCGGAAAAGGAAACGGAACGGGTTCGGGGCTATAAAAAGGGGTTGGAAAGAGTTTACTTCCGGGTTAATTTGGACATCGATCAAAAAAATAAAGAGGTTCGGGTCGAATATGACGACACGTGCGCCGTGTAAATAAATCGGGACGTCGTATTTATATATATATATATATCTCGCGATAATTTTTTGTATTGTAATAATAATCATTTCTTTTTAAAATAAACTACACTTCCGGGTGAGGGACTTTGGAACGCGCGCGCAGGGAGTTGTGGGTAAACGGTGCGAGCCGGGTGTTTCCGGTCGAGCGCAGCGGATAAAGGCGGAAATAAACGCTGCGGTTTTCTGTTATTTTATTGCCTTTTTTTTGGGATCGAGACTGTCTCTTTATTTTCTCACGGTGAGAACGTTTCATGAATATAAATAAGCGAGAGTCCGCCGGGTCGATCTGGTTTTAGCGCGCGATCGCTCGCTCGATAGATTGATCGATAGATTGATCGATCGCTGGATCGGAGTCTCGGGGAATGCTGTAGCGATGACTCTGGCGCCGAAAGAGCTGAGCACGCTGCTGGGCCTGCTCTCGGAGGAGGCGTGCGCCGGCAGCTCGTTCGAGAGCCTCGCCAGCGCCTTCCATCACTGCTTCGGGAAAGCCGAGCACTTCCGGGTGGGTTCGGTTCTGGTTCTGCTCCTGCAGCACGCCGACCTGCTCCCGGGTTCCGCGCAGCGCCTCGCCGCGCTCTACCTGCTATGGGAGATGTACCGGACCGAGCCGCTCGCCTCCAACCCGTTCTGCGCCGTGTTCGCGCACCTGCTGAGCCCCGGCAAGGACGAGCACGAGCACGAGCACGAGAGACACCTCTCAGGTCTGGTCCTGCTGCTGCTGCTGCTGTTGTTGTTGTTGTTGTTGTTGTTGTTGTTCTGATCGTGGTAACTTTCAATCAATCAATCAAGTTTTATTTATATAGCGCCTTACAGCGATTTTCAAATATAACAACACTATATATGTAAAATAGCAGTCGAATCAGAGCTACGTGTTAAAAGCTCGTACGAATAAACTTCGTTATAATGACTATCGTCTGTCCAGGTTTCCTTCCCCCGGTCACTCTGCCCGAAAAGTTTTTCCTGTCCCAGCTCATGCTCGCTCCTCCCCGGGAACTCTTCAAGAAGACGCCGCGCCAGGTCTCCCGCGTGGACGCGAGCTCGGAGCCGCAGACGGTCGACATCAGCGGCCTGCAGCTCGCCCTCGCCGGTAAGCCGCGCGAACCGAGCGTCCGGAGCGTTTGCGTCCGACGTTACGGAAAGCGCCAACGTGCGTGCGTGTGTGTGTGTGCGTGCGTGTGCGTTTCAGAGCGTCAGTCGGAGCTTCCCACCCAGAGCAAAGCCGGTTTTCCCAGCCTCCTGAGCGACCCGGACCCCGACTCCTCCCACTCGGGCTTCGACAGCTCCTTGGCTAACCGGATCACGGATTCGCTGGTCACGGGGCCGCGCCCGCCTCTGGAGAGTAAGGACGGACGTCGCGTCTCCTTAGAGGTTTCGACCTCGGCTTCGCCCTCCCTTCATTTCTCGTCTCTCCCGCGTCCAGGTCGCTTCCGTCCCGAGCCGATCCGGCCGGCTCCTCCGCTGTTCCGGGCGAGCGAGGCGGAGCTGGCGTGGCTGAGTCCGGCCGAGCCGGAGCACCGCGTGCGGTGGGACCGCTCCGCGTGCGTCCGCGCCGCCGCCGGCCTCGAGATCAGACGCGTCGTGGCCAAGGCCTTCAAGAGCCCCCTGTCCGCGTCCCAACAGACTCAGGTACGTCGTCTTCTCCCTCTCCGGGGTACGGGTCGGCGTCCGCGGTCGGGTTCACCGCGTCGTTCTCTTTTTTTTTTTTTTTTTTTTCCCCCCCACCCAGCTGCTCGCCGAGTTGGAGAAAGACCCGAAGCTGGTGTACCGCGTCGGCCTCGCTCCCGCCAGGCTGCCCGATCTGGTGGAAAACAACCCGCTGGTGGCCATCGAGATGTTGCTCAAACTCATGTCCTCCAGCCAGATCACGGAATACTTCTCCGTCCTGGTCAACATGGACATGTCCTTACACTCTATGGAGGTGGTAAACAGGTACGTTCTCTTTCGTCGCGCGCGTCGTTTGCGCGTCCCGGGACTGACCGCGTCTGTGGCCCGCAGGTTGACGACGGCCGTGGACCTTCCTCCCGAGTTCGTCCACCTGTACATCTCCAACTGCATCTCGACCTGCGAGCAAATCAAGGACAAGTACATGCAGGTCGGGAGTCCTCCCGGAATTCTTTCTCGTTCCCGTACGCGACGAAACGCTTTCGAACGTGTCTGACTGTCGTGTTTCTTTTCCCGTCTTTCCCTCGTGCTCTCTCTCTCTGCAGAATCGATTGGTGCGCCTGGTGTGCGTTTTCCTTCAGTCGCTGATCCGCAACAAGATCGTCAACGTGCAGGACCTGTTCATCGAGGTGCAGGCGTTCTGCATCGAGTTCAGCCGCATCCGCGAAGCCGCGGGTCTGTTCCGCCTCCTCAAGACGCTGGACAACGGAGAGACGCCGGCCGAGTGCAAATCCGCGAAATAGTCCTCTCTGTACGCGCGGGATCGGCGCGCGTTTCCGGAGCGCCGCCGACGGCCCGCTTCCGGACGTCCGCGATCGGGGCCCGACGAGGCCGATTGTTGTTTCTTTTTTTGTCGTTTTTTCCCCCGGAACCCCCGGCTCGAATCCCCGAGGACCGACCGGCCCGGACTTTGATTTGCGCTTCGTCTCGATCTCGGACGCCGAGAGAGACGGGCTCGTCGGACTTCCCGTGTTCGTTTTGACGGGAGACGAACCGTGTCGACGATAAAATAAATATTTTGTTTTCGGAGCTTACGTGTGTGTGTGTGTGTGTGTGTTTGGTGTTTTGTCGTCGGCTCTTTCTTTTTCTTTCGTCGAATTCGCGCCGCGAGTACGCGGAAGGACCGAACGGCGGTCGGGAGTCGGGGTCCGTCTTCGGAGCGGACGCGCTCGCTCGCGCTCGGCCGGAATTGCGACGTCGAATCGTCGGTAAACGGTAAATTCGTTCTCCCGAATCTTTAGAATTATCGATAAGCGTTTTGTGGATTTAGTTTGGTTTGGGTAAATGATATTACGATTCTAATTCCGATCGGTTTAAATAGGACTTCGCCGAGACGCTTTAAAAGCGTTCGAGGTCGAGAGGGGCTTTTGTTGTCGTTTCGACTGTACGCGGTCGTACGCGGTAAATACGACGCGACGTTCCTCCGGAACCCTGGCGCTACGCCGAACGACGTAGAGCTGCGACGCGACGCGAAGCTACGCGAAGCGCGTCGAGTGCGACACGGCGCGGACGCGAAACGGTACGGACGGACGACGCGAGACGACCGAAAACGGATACGGCGCCGACCGGCGAACCTAAAAACCGTACCCGGGGCCGAGTACGACCGGAACGACGTAGTGCGAAAACGGACGCGGTCGAGAGGCGCGAAAGACGGCGTGTGAACGGTATAATGAGGTGAAAGGTGCAAAAAAACAGCGGTAAGAGAGCGGTACGGTCGAGTACGAATAACGATTAATACGTAAATAAATGGCGGTGACGGGTGACGAGTGCGTGTCGAGCGTTTGGTCCGGGTAGTACGGTTCGGTAACGCGCGTTTTGGGAGAGTAAAAAGTGAATTCCGAATCCGCTCGATCGATTGACGATCGTACCGAAATCGATCCCGAATTCGAGCGTTCCGTATGACGCGCGGGCCGTTTTCTATAAAATAGGACATCTTTATCATTGGACGCGCGGGTTAGACGATCTAGCGAACGGTGTCGGGGGTGACGCGCGTTACGCGTCGATGTTACTTTTCCGGAGCGACGAGAAAAGTAGCGCCTTACTTTATAAATTTACACGCTGATATCCGAGTTACTTTTCGGTTAAATTGTTTCGCATAAAAGAATAAATACCGAATCGAAACGAACGTACGCGCGAGCGACGGGAACGGAAGCCGGTCGGAAGCGGAGACGGCGAACTGGGGATTGCGTTACCGCGATGGAAGTGTTCTTATTATTTTGAAATAGTCGAGGAAAAGGAGAAAGGCGGTCGTACTTGGCGGTCGATCGGTCGAAGGGCATCAAAGCGTCCCCCTCGAATGGGTCGCGTAAAGTATCGAGACCTTTGCGCGTCCGAACCCGAAACTTTGGGTCTACGGTCCCCGGCGGGAAGTCGTAGTTATCGCGAATAGGAGCGAACGTCGAGGCGTTCGACGGCGATCGATCGCGACGGGGTCGCCGCGGGCGACTTTCGAGCGCTTCGGCTTTTTAAGAAAAAGCGCATTTACTAAAGGAAACGTACCGAGCGGGCTTTCGACGTCGGACCGCGCCGCTCCGGGCCCTCTACGTACCCGGTCGGAAATACGACGCGAGCGAACGCTCGACCGACGTCTCCGTACGTCCGGGAGGTCGACCCGGGTGAAAAAGAAATATACTCGAGTTGTAATTCTTTGGACGCGCTTATTATATTTTTATCATACTATACCGAGTGCATATTAAATGTGTTATTTTGGAACAACTTAAGCTATGATTAAGATAAATTTAAAGGTAATTGCAATATAATTTAATATACTTAGTTGTGTTAAAATGGAACAACTTTATGTATATTTAGTGTAATTTAAGTGTACTTCTTTAAATTATAGTTATAATATACTTTAATTCTATACTTGAAGTACAGTTGAAATATATTTTAAGCTTCAAATTAATGTGTTCCCGGTATATTTACATCATAACTAGGATTGTATTAGCAGAACAGATTTGATAAATCATTCAGAATTATATTTATATATTTTTATTGTATAAAATAAATACAGTGCAATATACACCTTTAGTACAAAAAACATTCAAAATTTTATCAAATGCACACAGTCTTAGAAAACTCAAAAACTTTAATTTACTAATATTACTAATTTAGTAGTAATCTTCTGCATAAACAGCTAAAATGTACTAAAAAACAAAAAGTGCAGAAGCAAAGTGCATTTTCAAAAAACAAGCAAATAACAAAAACGCAAAAAACCAAAAACGGTGGTAGAACCGACACTATTTAAAACAAACACAAATCAACCGTATCCTCCCGGTGCAGGGCCACTTTTCTACGAACGGGCCTCCTTGTTACGTTTTCTGCGAACGAGGGCTCGCGCCTCAGACACCGTGGCACTTGGAAATTCTTTTATTACGGTGTCTGTGAAAAGATAAAAAGAACCTTTTAAAATACAAAAGCAAAGTTTACCACTGTTATTTTTTTTACTTTGTATTGGAATACAATACAAAGTAATGATATTTCTCTGAATTTTCTCATTTTTCAAGACGATAAAGTGAAATGTTCTACATTGCATTGAAATATAAAATATTCATGTAAATATAGAATAGGAGTTTATATATAATTTTTTGGAGAAATAGCAAAAACATGATTCTTGCTGAGCCGTTATGAGGTCTACACAACGTTTCACGGTATGACGACAAAGCTGATAAACTGTGCTTAAGTACAAGTACCCAGCCCACAATTACTGTATAATAATGTACAAGAATTTTAAACGTTAAATTACTTTACATGTAAAAAGATCAAAGTAATAAAAAAGGGAGATGTTTTACAGGAACTAAACATACCTATGAGCACATTGACCATGTGAGGGTCCAACTGGTCCTTTGAGGTTTGAATACCACATTTCCCTGCGAGTGTGCGTCTGACTAAAATTTCTTTTTCAAAAAGTAATGTGAGCAGGTCTTGGGTAAAAAGAGAAACTCGTGACTCGTGAGTCTTTCGAACGTCCTCTTTGGGACGGCGACGTCGGAATCGGCGAGGGCGATCCGGGTAGAACGAGAATCGGTCGAGACTGTTCTGAAATACAGAATGAGACAGCTAAAATAAATTATTGCAACTATTACATTTTGATAATAATTACCAATTCTCGGGATGCAGGAAGACATAGCTCTCCAGAACTCGGGCTTTAACTTGAGCTGCAAGATGAGCCTCGTTTCATGGCCTCTAAGACATTTTTCAGAGATGCTACAATCCAAGCAAGCTCTACAAGAAACAAATTATTAGGTTAATTTAATTTAAAAATATTTTTCTTCTTCAGCACCGTTTTTTTTAAATAAAGTTCAGTAGCTATTATTTTACATCAGGGGTGGCAAACTCAGGCCCGCGGAGTGATTGTTTTTGGCCCTCGAGATCATATTAAGTGTGTATTAGAGCTGGCCTGCCAGTATATAGCGCATACACCGCCAATACTACAAATCCCAGAAAATGAAAAACTCTGCGTACTCGGCGCTGAATTTACCCGGTGATTTACCGACTTTGAATCCCAGAAATGCAGATTTGATCTGCTCAGTAATCCGTTTGTGGTTGACGTGGAAAGCGCACCAACCGACCTCCAAATGGAGCCGATTGAACTCCAGTGTAGAGACACGTTCAAATCAAAGTACGACTCTGTGCGTGCTGCACAGCTTCCATGTTTCCTCCCCGACACACTGCTCCAACTCCGTGTCCAAGCTGCTCAAATCCTCTCTGTGTTCGGCAGCACGTATCTGTGTGAGCAACTGTTCTCTTTGATGAAGATGAACAAAACACCACTCAGGAGTCTCACTGATGAACACCTTCACTCAATCCTGAGGATTTCCTCAGCTCTGAGCCTAAACCCAGACATGATGCACTTGCATCTAAGAAGAGATGCAGGTATTTGTCTTCAACCAATCAGAGTAAATCAGAGTGTAGCAAACTGAGCTCGAATGAATGTTGTCTTTATGCACTTTTTCTACTCTAAGGCGTGGACTGTTAATGGTTGAATGATTGCTTTTTTTAATTGAAGGAAATTATTATTATTTTTGGTTGTGTTGTTGTTGTTGTTGCCCTGTGAAAAAAAGGTTTACATTAAAAAGGAATTCGAAAGGCTACAGATAGAGAGAGAGAGAGAGACATAATAAGAAACGAATACCACTGATGTGTGTTTTATTTCAAATTGAATTTCTCATGTGTTTATAATATTAAACTTTGGTTGTTCCAGATTCAATGTTTACGCAAAACTAAAGTTTGTTTCCATACGAAAAGGTTCAACGTTACATTATCGTTATCTGGAGAGACGGAAAACATGCACAGTTGCAGTAAATTTTTCGATAAATATTGAGTTTGGCCCGCGACTTTGTCCCAGTTTTTAATTTTGGCCCACTGTGAATTTGAGTTTGACTCCCCTGTTTTACATGGATAATTTTGGTTCGTTTTTTATCCGGTATCCAAAACTATCGGCGCTAAATCGGCCATCGGGAAGTACGATCCGACCTAGCGATCGGTATCCATAAAATCCACTGTCGGCCGACCTTTAGTTATTGACGTAATTATTTGTTAAATTGACCTTTTTAGGTTACCGGTTTCTTTGCGCGTTTACGTGAGGCCTCGTATCGGCTTCGGTTAAATATTTTTGTCTCCCATCACGAAAGTCAAATTTACATTTGGAAGGAATGCTTCATGTAAGCATAGGCAAGTGCACAATCTAAAAAAAATGTAAACCTATGCTTTAACTCACAAACAACAGCAATTTAATTGAAAACATTACTTACAATTAAACATAACTCACAGGTTGGATTAACAACACAAAAGCTAGAATGAGTGGCAGAATAATTTTGTAACACAAAAAACAAACAAAAACAACTTACCTTTCAAAGCTTTGACAACATCATCATCAAGCACTGCGCGAGTTTTCCGGGGAGACGTCCCCTGCAGCAGGCTGTTCTCAAAATTCTGTTCTTCCATCTTTATCTTCTTGTTCGCCGTCGCTATCCGGCACGGCCTGTGTGTGCGTTACATTGGATAAAAGGTTAGAATACCGTTAATTACAAAATTACAGTGCATCTGGAAAGTATACACAATAAGTCTGTAACGATTCATCGAGTAATTTGATTTATTTCAAAAGATGGTATTTCTAATTGAACCGTCTACTTCGACTCTATGGGTCATGCTAAATTTATAATATTTACCTCTTTTGCAAAAACATAGGAAAACCAGATGTCTATCAAAACATGATATGCAAACAGCAAATATCAGGGTGACGAGCCCAAAGCCTGAATTTAAAGAGGTCATATGATGCGATTTTGTGTTCGAACAAATCCCAAACCGCTGGATCACTAGAAAATCAGAGCACACTGCACTTTTTAAAAAGAGGGGCTTTGTAGAAATCAATGTGTTTGAGAAACACAGATCATAAAGAGCTACAATAATGAGCAGTATGTGTAAAATAAAGATTTTTGAACATTAAGGCATGTGTATATATATAAAACACCTAATACACATAATAATGATCCTTGCAAATCGCATCATATGACCACTTTAAACACGTGTCTCCAGTCTGAATAAAAAATGTGAAATTAGACACCTGGAATGGATCATTTTGCTGCTTTAGAAATCTCCTTAGACAAATTGACAGCTAACATTGCTCTATTGGGTCAGATTTTTAAATATCTAAAATAGAGGCGGAAGAATCTAAAGTTAACTTGCCTTTTTAAAAAGAAATAAATCACAGAGAAATATACCTTTCACCTTTCATTATTTGATATAAAATTAAAATATTGCTTACTGCTCTGTTCCTTGATATTCTGATTCGTCTCTGTTCTGAAACGAGTCAATTTCAGTGTCATCCAAGTCATCAGACGATGGAGCGGAGGTAACAGGAGCTGTTTTCTTCCCGTGCAACTTCTGGAGATCTCTTTTAAGTCGGTTCTCCCGTTGCAACTTTAGCTGCATTTTGAGATACTTGCAGTCGTGGTTGAGAGTTTGAGGTGCTTGTGACCTAAAAACAACATGTGCGTTTACAAAATTAACCTTTTATCCCACCCCAGGTAAGTCAAAAAGGAAGGAGTGAAAAAGGCAAGCAAAATATTGCTGTTAAACAGTACAACAATCCTGAATGAAAGATAATCGTAAACATTTACAGCCTCGATAGGTTTTTTCCTTGCTGTGTACTGGTCTGCCAGATGTCTTCTCCTCTCTTGAAAGCATCCCATTTTTACAATCAAGTCTTTGTACACTTCTAAAATTATAAATATATATCAATCTAAGAAAGGCATTATGGTTGTCAGACTGAGCTGAATGAACATAAACACCAATTAAATGTATATTCCACCCAAAAATGAAGATTCTGCCATCCTTCATTTGCCCTCATGCCAATTCAACATGTATGCGTTGAGTTGTTCTTATGAACACAAACATTATATTTAGAAAAAAAAGGTTTTTTATGTCCAAACAATGGAAATGATATTTAATGGAAGCTAAGAGGTTACATAATGACTTGACATGGGAAGGGAGGCATCCGAATTGTTGTGGAAATAGAGAACATAATACAACTTCATTTACAATTTACAATAAAAATAATAAATCTGAATGCGTGTTTGTTCAATATTGCCTTTTATCACTTATTAAACCTTGTGGTGGTTTTGTGGGCGGGGCTAAGGTGCAGGAGAAAAGTACCTCACTACAATACATCACGAGCTGCTCTTCAGGTTGCCTACTAACATGGCAAACTAATATTTGTACACAGACCTGACACATAACATGGCTCTGTTCACTGCGACCTTTCTGTTTGTACAGTTGCACTTATGACAGCTGCAGAAAAGGAGACGACACAAAACAGTTTTCTTTATGTTTAGTGTCTGGTCGTTAGCTAGCACTTAGCTAAATTACTCGCTAAATCGTTAGCGTTACACGATATAGCAATTCAGTTGTTGTCCAATTTCTGAGTAGGTGCGCATGCGTGAACATTTTTAGACAGTTAAGCAAACCATGTCGACAAAAGACAAGAGTTTCTTTACTCTTACCTGATATGATTTGTGCTCTTTTGATGATCGTTTCAGTCCAGTCCGCTCGTTTCCTTGTGTTTAAGCACAAGCTGTCATGGTTTTTGTTCTTCTGGCAGCAGGTATGAGATAACATTTAAAATGAGATCCTGTACTCCATCACAAGATGATGTTCGTGTTCCTTGTGAATCGACTCTGGGCGTCATCACGCCGTCGGCACTAAAAGGGTCTATGAGAGGTACTTTATTTCATGTACTTTATATGCCAGCATGCGATTGGACAATTACCTGTCGATTCGAAAAGCTTGTCTCTGATTGGTGAAATTGAATGAACC
Source organism: Silurus glanis (assembly GCA_014706435.1). NCBI lineage: Eukaryota > Metazoa > Chordata > Actinopteri > Siluriformes > Siluridae > Silurus > Silurus glanis. The sequence goes on from JAAIIK010000308.1 coordinate 119,308, forward strand.
GCAACATTTAGTTTGAACCGCAAAAGAAGTATGATTGAATGAAGAAATAGAAATTATATCTTGAATTTGATCTTTTTTGACGCTTCTTTTTTCCACAGTGTTTGAAGACTGTAGCCACCTGTGAATCTGCAGTAAATTCTTTATATCACCACTTCCTGACTGTGTAATGCACTGCTATACGAAGAATGTGAAATATGTTTGCCAATTTCTTTCTTTCTTACACAATTCAAGTGTATTTTTGGCAAATTGACTCATTAATGTTATATTATTAAGATTAGAAGTTAGGTACTTATTAGAAGTAGATTGCTTAATATATTTAATATTAAAAGTTGGTACATTTGTATATTTTATATGTATAATGTATTTATGTGTGAGTAAATTAATACACTTTGTAATACAGTTTGTTTTTCAAGATCATGTAAAGCAGGCTGAAGCACATTTTTATTATGTTAATATTTAATATTTATATAAAAGAATACACATACTGCAATATACAGTCATGTGCAAATTAGGACACTTCATATTTAATATAAATTTGAATAATACTCAAGTAATATAATTAAACAATTAATATTCAAGTAATATAACTAAACAATTAAAACTGAAGAAAATATATATATTTTTCACTTAAAACGCATTGGTGGGCCGTCAGGGGCAGCAAATCCTTCTCTGCTGGCCTAAACACTATCAGAAACACTGACCTACATTTACGACCTAAATTCTAATATTTGTTCCATGAAATATTATTAATTTATTCCCAACAGTTTATTCTCTTCATTTCGTTATGTTTCTCTCGGCTGCGCTGCTTCCAGTACGTGTATGTGGCTGTTAGATTTTTTTTGTCCAATCGGATTTCAGCCTCTTTGTGCCGCCATGTCAATCTAATCTGCCCAGGGCCTTCAAAGTCTGTTCTGCTGGCCTTTTTACCATAGAGAATATTAGCAATGGATCCATTTCTTTAACGAATCACATTTCAAATTCGCCTCACAAAATAGCATCAGCAAGTTCGACTGGCAAAACACATCCGAGATAGATTTTTGATGCCTACAAAGGAAGAGAAATTGATTTAGTCTTGAACATACTAAAAAAATCCAATTTCAAGAAAAGCTAGACACGGTGAGGAGGTCGGCCAACCCCGAAGCTAGCTAGCGTGTCTCAGCCCGGGAAAGGGTTCGTTCTCCGCTTCCAGACCAGTGAATACGAGCGGTACCGCTGGATTACAGCCTTTGAGGAGCGGTGCAAATTATGAGTCCGCATCTCTGGTTAGTAGGTTGTTTTTTATTTGTGCTTTTTTTTATGCTTTTGTCAGGTTATTAGACAAATATTGATTCTGAACCGCTACAGATGATGTACGTGGCACAGTTGAGGTTTGGAGTCTTAACTGGGTTTGTTGCTTTAGTAAAACGGTATTCACCCTCCATGTGCGAAATAACTCTCTCCGTTTAATGCCGCGCGTTGTTATATTGCGTTTTTGTATCGTATCGACGGTTTCCGTAGGTACCGAATGAACGGCCCGCCACTGGTAAAATGTAATTAAAAAACAAACAATTCCTGGTGAGGAATAAAATGAATAAAGGACATCCCCACATTTATTCACACTTAAAATGGCTAAAATCACACACAGGTTTATCACATCAGGACACGTGTTTAGAACATCGTTCTAAAATTTTTTGCAAGAAGCTTGCCCTATTTGTCACTCGGACATTTAGTTTGTTGTGCTTCTGACTTTTGAAGTGAAAGTGAACACCATGGTGAGATTGAAAGAGCTGTCCGAGGCCTTTAGAAAGAACACTGGAATGGCTTATGAGTCTGTAAAAAGGATTTAAAAAGATCTCCAAAGAATTTTAAATCAGGAAAATAGTCTACAAGTGGTGGACATTCAAAACAGCTGCCAACATGCCCGTGTCTGGCCGTTCAAGCAAGTTCACCCCGAGAGCAGACCGGAAGATTCTAAAAGTAGTCACCGTAAACGTTAAAATATCATCACAGGACCTACAGCAGGCTCTTGCTACTGAAAGTGCATGCCTCTACAATCAGAAAGAGACTACACACATTTAGTCACAAATCACAAGTGTAGCCACCTTTGTGGGAGGTGTGCAAGGAGGAAACATTTGCTCTCTATGAAAAACATGAAGGCCAGACTGAAGTTTGCCAGAGAGAACATAGACAAAGTGTTGGTATATACCAACAAACTTACAGACAAAGTATATACGTATGTATACTTCCTACACTACACTGAAGATGGAAGCATTAAAGTTGAAAGTTTTATACGTGCTCTTTTTTTAGCTCTATTTCTTAATAGTTTTACGTGTAAAACTTATCGGGATCGTTTGAACGGGGTAAAGTAATCTCGGGAGAATATTCGTCTTTAGGAGGGAGCTCCGTCCACCTTTCTAAATCCGACCGAATACGTTCGAAAAGCGGTAGAGAGTTTACTTTACACGTCTGTTCAAAGGAAGGAGGAACATTAATGGCCAAATATATTAAACCCTCGGGGGCCCGTCTAAACGGAAAGGGTGACGACGTCCGGGGTATTTGTTTTAATCTACCTGCGGGCGTCGCCATTGACTTATCGTAATCGATTTTACATCCCGAGAAGGTGCCGAATTTGTCGATCGCCGGGGTAGAGGTGTCGGGATTCGCCGCGAATATCGAAATATCGTCGGCGTACGGGGCGATCTCGTGTCGATCGTTCGCTATCGTCGACCCGCAAATTTCGTTATTTATCCTTACGGCTTCCGCCGGCGGTTCGATTATCGAAGCCGATAAAAGAGGCGACAGAGGGCGGCCTCGCCTCGTCCCTCTCCCGACTTCGAACGCGGAGGAGCGGCGTCCGTCGGTCGGCGCGGCGCCGAGAGGCTCGTCGTACGACGGCTCGATCCGCTCGACGGAGCGCTCGCCGAGACCGGATTTACGCGACGCGCGAAACGAGTAGGGCCGTTCGCGGCGATCGAACGCCTTCTCCGCGTCTAGAGAAATCGCGAGACCGTCCGCCGACCGCCGCCTAGCGAACCGCATCGAATTCGACAGGCGCCGCATGTTATCGGTCGTCCGGTTCGGTCGTCCTTTATCGGAGCGGGGAGAAGGCGTTCTGACCGCGTCGCCGATGTTTTAGAAAGAATCTTCGGATCCGCGCCGAGCGGCGAAATAGGGTCGGTACGACGAACGGTCCTCCGCTCGTTTACCTTATCAAATGGCCTTTTACGAACGAGTCGTCGAGCGTATTCAGTAAGGGGTCGACTAATAAATCTTTCAAATCTTTGTAGAATTCGGTACTAAGCCCATCTGGGCCAGGTGCTTTCCCAGATTGCAAACTCTTTATTGCTTCTAGAACTTCCTTTTTAGATACAGGAGCATCGAGAGAGGAGGTCCGATCCTCCGATAAACCGGGTAGGTCGGGGGCGGAGAAGAAAAGCTCTGCGGATTGTGTCGCGTCCCCTTCTAATTCCGACTCGTATAAATTCTCGAACCGTTCTTTAAACGTATTATTGACAGATAAGCCGTCTAGAAAACGTTTACCGTTACTGTCCGCAACGGATAGGATAGACCGAGAGTCGGATTTTTTCTTTGTTAAGAATGCTCAATATTTCCCCGCTTTATCCCCGTGCTCGTGTATTGTTACCTCTGCTCGTTTTGTTAAAAGAGAATCTAAAGCAGATCCGAGTGCTGAAATTTCCATCGTCTTACCAGGGGTTGGTTTTTTAATATACGGTCTCTCGGCGTCCTTACGCTTCGTTTCCGAGATCTCTTTTCGTTTGGCTCGTCTGCGCCTTTTACCGAGTGTATACGCTACGACGAGGCCTCTAGAAAAAGCTTTGGCTGTTTCCCGTGGTAAGGATGGATCTTCGGTCGAGGCAGAGTTAATGGAAATAAAAAAGTTAAACTCCTCTGTAAAATATGATATAAAATTATGATCGGCCAAAATAAATGGGTGAAATCTCCGACCGTTAGACGTAATATTTCGGTTCCCCGAGGAGCGTTCGGCGAAAACCGCCGCGCGGTCGGATACGGACGCGTTGCCCGTATGGCGAGACGTTCTACGCCGCGACGTATTTTTTGGAGAAAATAAATAATCTGTCCTAGTATAGCCCTCCAAATATCTACATAGTCAAAGTCTTCACAGAGAGCCCTAACGGTTTTAGCCCGGGTCGATGATAATGGTTTACCTGTTGGGAATTTATCTATAAAGGGGCATAAATGACAATTAAAATCTCCCCCGATAAACAGTGTCTCAACTCCCCGCTCTGCTGATTTTGCAAACGCCGCGGTCGGAAAATCGCCCGGGTGGCCAGGGGGCCGGTAAACGTTCAAGAAAGCGATTTCCTCCCCGTACGATACCCCCTTCACAATTACATAGCGCCCTTCTACTAATTGGAATGGCATACCTCTCTTAATTAAAATAACTACGCCTCTGCTCCTCGAAGTGAAAGATGAGAAAAAGACCTGGCCAAACCCCCCTTGTGATAGCTTAGCATGTTCCCGATCATTTAAGCGGGTCTCCTGTAGTAAAGCGATTTGTACCGCCTCCTTTTTTAACCGAGTTAAAACTTTTCTTCTCTTAACGGGTGTACGGATACCGTTAACGTTCCACGTACGCACTTTAAGCTTTATCGTTCCGATTGTATACCGTAGATAACGTAGTCAAAATGCACAATTTGAACGATATAGACGTCGGCCAAATAAACAAGCGGTAAGCCAAAAAATAAAAACAAATCGACAGATACGAAGAACTCGAACAAGAAACGTTAAACGCTGACAAAATTACACGCTTTACCTCTCGTTGCATAACGGGAGTTCCGGTGGAAAGAGGTTCCCCGACGACAAAAGGAAACGAGGGAACGTCCGACCGGAACGTCGATCGGTAGTGCCGTCGTTAATGACCGCGCGGCTCGATCAACGATACAGTAAACACGCGTTTCGGCGCCCTGGTTAAATGTTCGACGTCCGAACCCGCGCCGGTGTACGATCTTAACTTCGTCGATCGTCCCGCGCTCGCGAAGGACGGACGCGGAAAAGTCCCGAAAGAACGTCGCCGCGCCGTCCCCGAATTTCAAAGGGGAGCCTTCGATTCGACGCTCGCCGTCTGTCTCGGAAGTTGCGGAACCTCGCCGAGACGGGTCGCGGTCGCCGCGTAGAGGAAGGTTCGGGGGCGAGCGATCGGTGCGCTCTCTCCGGCTTTATACGGCCCGCCTTCGAAGTAATACGGAGAGCCTTAGGAAGCCGCGATTCGAAAAACCGCGTCGGGTCGTCGCCCTCCACGCCCTCGGGTGATCCGACGATGCGGATATTCTTCCTCCTTCCTCTGTTTTCAAGGTCTTCGGCCCGTTCGCCCAAGTCACGTACTAGTTTCTCGAGGGATCGTAGCTTAGCCTCGATCGGGGTTACCGCGTCTTCCGTATCCGATATCCTCGCTTCCGCTTCGGCGATCCGCTTATTACGCTCGTCTAGTTCGGAACGATGCGGTCGTAACGACCGCGATATCGGGTCCGTTTTTGCATCGACGAGCTCGGAGATATCGGCGGCGGAGTCGCGGGCGAGCTCGTGTCAGCGTTAGCGGTTTCGGCTCGCTCGTCGGCCTCCTCGGAGCCGTCGGCGATACGCGTCTTTCTTACGTGGCGTGCTTTCCGTTTGCCTCAAAAAGTAGTTATTTATGCTCGCGACGGCAATCGCGAGACACGAGCGTGTCAAAATTATAATATTCGGGTTATGATAATAGGAAAGTCTGCAAAGAGACACTACCGCTCAACTACACGCGGCCTCCCTTCAAGCCGCCATCTTGAAAACCTCGTCCTCGAACGGTTCGACGGATCTCGGAAGGATCGACGGCTCTGGCCGAAAAGAAGAAAAGATGTCGAGATGTATTTATTTTTGATTCGCGGTGTCTGGGGGTTGTTTGAGTGTCGGTACACACGGGAGGCAGCATTAAGAGTCACACACAGGTTAATGGAAAACCTTCGATTTTATTTTTTCTTTTTTTTTTGAAAACGTCGGCCGGCGCGGAGATCGCCGGCACGGGGAATGTTAGCGTCGGACGTTTGTCGTCATCGGCGAGGAAAAAGAACGGCGGTCGGTCCGGCGGGTCCTGCTGTCGCTTCTCCTCGCTTCCCCGATCGTTAACTGAATACAATGTAATGAAGAAATGGAGAACAACAGCTTGTTTTGTAAGCAGACACACACACACACACACACACACACACACACACACACACATCAAAAATATAAAACTTCTTCCGCTAGGCTGTTCGTTCTAAACTCTCTTCATCCCTCGGGCCATGAGGCAGGCGAAGACCGTCATCACCATTTTGGGCTTGACTTCCACCAAATCTTCTGGAAGTGCAAAAACTCGAGCGCCGATCTTCCTGGCCATGGAGATGGCGTACCTGAACGAAAAGCACAATCGACGTCAAAGTACGAAACGCGTCCGGTTCGGGTACGACGATGCGATGCCTTTTTTAGAGATTAACAAAAAATTGTCCCGTGACAAAACAAACTCCGATCCGATGAGATTTTCGTAAAAATAAATAAATACAAATAAACCCGAGAACGTACTTTGCGTTGTTGAGTTTCTCTTCGTCGGTGAGATCTTCGGTCTTGACCAGATCGTAACGGATCGAGCCCGGCCGGATGGCGTCGATGAGGTCCAGCACCGGCAAGCTGTTGCTTATGGATCCGTCCTGCAATAAACGCACACGGTCAGGACTTTCGCGACTCGTCTTTCGATCGCGTTTGCGACGACCGACACGGCGCGGTCTCTACCTTGAAACCCGTGATGGTCTTCTTCTCGGCTCCTGCGAGCGTGTCGTTCACCCACTGCACGATGGTGTCGTCGTTGACCTTCTGACCGTCTCCCAGCTCTTCCAGGATGTTCAGAGTGTACCTGAACGTTCAAATGAAATAATAATCGCCTCACGTTCTCTTAATTTAATTCGGTTTTCCTACTTTATTGTCTACACTTTTCTTCGATTATTCGCTAAAGACTTTTAAAACGAACGGCGACGTTCGGAAATCCGATAGAAAAGACCTTTTTTGACCGGGACGCTCGAAAAGGCTCACCTCCTCATGAGCTGCCAGAGCAAAGCGAGAGTGAGCGTGCGGTTGCCCTCGTGCAGATCCTGCCCGGCGATTCCCACCAGGGAGAACTTCGCCTCCTTCTTCCCCAACTCCACGGCGTAGTTACAGTTCTCCAGCTGCCGAAGGACAAAAAAAAGACAAACGTCGCGCGTTCGAGCAGAGAGTTTGTAAAGTTCTCGACGTTCGCCGCGGTCACGCGTCGACGTCCGACACCGAGGCCGTACCTCCGGTCCGATCGGGCCAAAAGCCCTGACGGTAGCGTGGAGCTCACCTTCTTCATTTTGCTGCCGAGTTTGGGATACGGAGGCTTGTTCACTCGGTCCCAATCTACAGGCACTTTGATCTTCTCGTACAGCTGGAAGATGATCAGAGCATCATCCAGGTCCCTATAAAACACACACACACACACACACACACACACACACACAATCATTGGGATTTATCCTTCATCTTTATTCTGCTCGATGATGCGGCTGATGTGTCGGTGGGAAAATCGGGTTTTCTTACACGTAGAGATGGTTGACGCGAGGATTGACTCCGAGAGAGTTCATCCAGTTACGGAAAGTGCGTTCCTCCCTGGTCTCGCCTGCGGGAGGAAAAAAAGTCGTATCGGGAAGAGAAACAAAATCGACGACCGTGACCTCGCCCGATCCGAAACGTCGGAGGACGTCGCGTCGTGACGGACTCACCCTCGATGGAGCTCCAGTCGATGTCCTGGTTCTCGGGTTTCTTCAGAGCGGGATATTTGTTAAAAAGATTAGCCACGTAAGCCAGGTTGAGTTTGGGGTTTCCTCGCACGACGTCGTTTGCCGTGACGAACTGACGACAGCCGAGACGGTCGGCCTGCTCCAGCATGGCCTCGGCACGAATCAGGTCGTCCTTTTCCTGTAGAGAAACGCAGACGTTATACCGTGGATCGCGTCGTCGTCGTTATTAACGGGAGAATCGTCGAATTCGCAAAGCCGGCGTTTTATTAAGCGAAAATCGGAGACGCCGCGCTCGTGCCGTCGCCGAATTTGGGTTTCGTGGTTGTTTGACTCGTGTCGTTTTACCCTCAGTCCCGACATGTCGACGGCGATAGGAGGGATTCCTTCGTCGTCTCCTTTTGGAGCCACCTGGTTCAGGATGTTGAAGTACGCTTTGGAATCCTGGGAACGGGAATAACGCAAACGTTCGGCTATGAAATAAAAAGAAACTACATTTTTGGAATCCTTGTGGATGTTTTTTTGTTTGTGTTTTACCTTAATATCAGAGCTAAAGTTGTTAATTTTCGGGCTTCCGGCCTGTTCCAGATGATAGTTGGCCCATCGCAGGAGCAGTTCTTCAGGGGAAAGCTTCATCAGATCCTCCAGACTCTCACCGTCCCTCAGCAAAGCAATCAAAGCTACACACACACACACACACACACACAC